>BMAW01044202.1:0-23376 GCA_019974015.1 Nephila pilipes
AGAGGTTGGGCTAAACTGCATTATTAAAGGAAATATTAGTTAAAAGTTGTCGCAAATGTCTAAATATTGCATTGTTAGGCGAGTAAGAACGATTCCCAAAGTTTCAGAGCTCTAGCTTAATGGTAAGTTAGTTAAATTAACGATCGAAAATTTGATGACACACACACACCAAGTGAAATACAGAAAAACGTTTTAAATTTAAATAAAATCACATTCAATAATCGTCTCCGTTTAGGAAATAAAATCATCGACTACGTGTGTTACTATTCAAATTTTAACTTTTTGTTATCTGAGAGATCTGGAAAAACTGAAATTCTTGTACAGCTGCTTTTAACTGGTTTTATTTTGATCGAGAATCCACGAACCAGAATGATTCAGACACTGAATGATGTACCACTTCTCCCACTGTCTACTGCTTATTCCACATAGTGATTTACTTCGAATTCTTTCGACTCCTATTCCTATTCTAGATCATTCAAAACAAACCCCCAAACATTCATATTTCTTTTACTTTCTGAAAATACAACAAGGTTATAGATACTTTTTTTTATTTAAAGAAAGCTAAAATCTTAAAGTGAGTTGGATGGCCAAAACCATTCTCGGCTTATAAATTTAAAATTTAAACGAAAATTGAACGTGTTAACCATTCCTCCACAGAGTTACCTGCTCTTACTTAAAGTCTTTTTTCGTCTTTTGTATGCGAACTGAATTACGTCACACAAATAAGTCTTAACTTCTCTATCCAAAAAGGTATTTAATATTCCATACATAAGTTGTCTTTATGTAAAGGAGTAAGAAAACACCTTTTATGAAGAAAAAAAACAAGTTTTCTTCTCACATAACATTATTTGATTAGATAGTTAATCAAGTTGAAAGTAAAACAAATGTTTTATAGTGGAGTCATCGGAAAAAACATGTCTTTCCTCAAAAAAGTGCATTTATATAAAAATTAATATCTCCATCTCCTCATTTCATAAATCTCCATATCCACTTTTTTCTCATAAAAATATTGACTAAAATGAAAATGTGAACACAATTCTCGAGTGAGTGAGTGAGTGAGGTAATGTAAAAGTTATTGGCGCAAGAGCCAGATGTGGCTCTGCTGCGCCAAACAAGATTTAACTGTGGTCTAGACGTGAAAAAATTGAGAAAAAAAAAACGAAAATTGGTTGACAAGAAGGAGGGTCGAATATAGAGAAGGATCACTAGGGTACCCCAGGAGAACGTCACGCGAGTTTACCAAAGACGATAAACCACATGGGAAAGAAAAAGATCACCAGGGTGCCTCGGGGTCATAAGGGCCCTACTTACCTAAAGAAGGCAAGTCCCTGAGATCAACACAATTCTCGAAAGAAGTAAATAAAATGTAAAAAAATTGCATAAAATATAAAAATTTAAAGCAATTGTAGTTAAAATTTTGAATTGCACAATTGATTGATTGGTTTTATTAAGGTAGCACTAGAAGCAACACGAGAGCTATTGGTGAGGGACCTCGTAAATTTGAGCCTCGGTCAAGTGATGAGAACGATACCTGAGCTGGCACGTCCCTCTCCTGCACCACGCCAACGGAAGAACTGAAACTCGATGGACTTCACGTGCATCAGCCTGGGATACACGACGAGTCTTTAGTGGCATCAAGGCTCGAACCCACGACTGAACGAAAACCGCCGGTCGTGACCATGACAACTAGAGACCACTGGAGAATAATGATTTTTGAACTGTGAAGCATTACACACACAAAAAATCTACAGACGCATTCTACATACTTTTCACCCGTCAAAATCTATTGGCTCGTAAAATAAATCTCCAATCATTACCCACTTATAGAGATATAGAGGAAGATACTCATAAATAAAACTTAAAATGTTTCTCTTTAAATGAGAGAGAGAGAGACGAATTTCAACCGTAAATTTTTAATGAAACGTGCCTGTTTTGTTGGATGTTACAATTTTTTTATATGTATTTATAGCTAGTATAAGATTAAATATGCTTAGAATAACGATGGATTAATGAAGAAGGTGTTTAAACTGGAAAAAGAAAAAAAAATCAGGTTCCATCGGAGTTCAAATCAGGTTCCACCGAGATTTGAACTCCGATCACTGGATTCCAGCGTGTTTCACAGCTTTGAATAGCGAGCTTGAAGCAGGTGTTCAGTTCATCGATAAGTCTTCAACGGTGAATATTTACTAAAGCGTTTAACGTACCAATGCGTGGCTGTTAAAATAAGTTAAAATATTAAAAAAATATAAATTGATCGAGCCTGAATTCTTAGCAGTAAAGTACTGCTTTGAATAAACGAGGGAACGAAATTGGAAAAAAGTGCTATATAATAGCAGCATATATCAGTTATGAATATAAAAATAAAGGGAGGAATAAAAGTGAATGTGAGAAAGTAAGTTGTATAAAAAGAAAGTATGTGAAAAGAATGAGCCCGTATTTATATAAAAAGAAAGTTTGAAAGCTCCGTTTTGCTCAAAACCGTTTAAACGAAAACTGTTTTCAAAAAGATCGGATAAAATATCAAGCTTAATGAATAAAAAAAAGGAAAATTGGTTGGTTAATTTTATTAACGTCGCACTGGAAACAACACGAAGGCGAAAGTGAAGAACAAATTTGATGCAATTTTAGAAAGAGAAAGACCTGCAGTTGTCGGCATCTAGAGGCTTCTTTTGATAAGAGAGGAAAATAAGATTTCCAAGTATTCTTGTTCATCTCTATAATAAATGATTCTGTATCCAATGCAGAAGGTTTCTTTCTTTCTAAATTGAATGTAGCTATTGATATTGTGAAATAATGAAGATATCATTGACATTTATTTGCTGTACAGAAAGGAATCTAAAAATCACCAAAGAAACAGTATCCATTATTTTTATATTTAAGGTAAAGTGTTGTAGGAGGATTATATTGGTTCAATACTAACACAATGAAAACCCTCCCACGGCTGTGTCCTGGTAAGACAATGAAAACGATCAAAACAGCGCGTCGAAATTAAACCAGTTTTATTTATAAGTAGATATTGAATTAGTCGGAAAAGATGCATTAAAGATCGTGGGATTCCCGAAACAAAAAAAAAAAATGCGATTCTTTAGCGACTGTTGAATCAACCATATTTTATGAAATATTTTCTAAAAGTAGATGAATTATTTTTATATGATTCTTTTTATACAGTCATATTTTAAACCATACTTTCGTATAGAAAACAAATATTAGTAATTTAAAGGAAACCATTTATTATTAATTGAAGAATACGTACTAGGGTGACGCCCGAGGAAATATATTATTTAAATATTTTTTGAAAAGTCACAGATTCGTTAAGGTTCACACTACCAGCCGTTTTGGTTTTGTGAACGTATCCTATGGGAATCCTATGGAATTTCTATTTTCTTCCTCACACCATTATACGTATTTGAGTGCAGTATAGTACACATTCAAAAGAAAAAGAAACTTTTGCAAAATTACATTTTTTTTCGGATGTTTAAAATACTTTTACACGTATTTCAGTAGCCGAGGTCGCCCAGTGTTTATGGTTGTTGGCTCGCTACCACTGTAATTTTTGTCGAGTCGCGGGTTCGAACTCTGATGCCTATTTTCGCCCCGCCAAAAACAACTCCATGCCGAGGTCCCAAACATTTATATTGGCATGGTGGGGAAGTTTGGGAAGGAGAGGGGCAGCACTGTGTGTCGTACTCCTCTCTTGATCGAGATTCAAAATTACGAGAGCAGTCCCCTTGTAGCCCTCGTGTTGCTTTTAGGAGCGACGTTAATAAACAATCATACACGTCTAATTTAATGATTCGCTTACTGGTTTTCCAGTCTTTAAAAATATTTTCAAAAGCCGATTGTGATTACTCATAAATATTCGTTTATTTTTGTTTATTCGGAGGCATTTGATTATTTTCAAATGAATACAGTCGCCTAAGTTTGAAGGTGAAATTAGAAATTTCATAGGAGTGACACGATATGCGAAAAATTTCAATTGGCTAGTAGACAGGAACCTTAACAGTCATTAACTTTATTATTGTATCAGTTTCGCTTAAAAAACGTATGGTTATCAAAATTATGAAACTTTTTCCACGGCTCTTTTAAGCATCAAATACTTTCTGATAACTTTTATTAGAAACGTTTAGCAATTCAAAAGAAACAATCTTAACAGTAAGGAAGAAGTAAATAAAAATGAAAGAATATTTCCTATGAAGACATTTGATGAAACTTGTAATCGCTTTGGAAATGGTAATACAAGTTGGTAGCCTCTCGATTAATTTATAAGAAAATACAAGAGTAACGAACTTTCCACAAAAAGTGAAACATTGAAATTTAACTCTTTTGACGTGAAAAAAATAAGGTTCCACCGAGATTTGAACTCGGATCACTGGATTCAAAGTCCAGCGTACTATCCATTTCACCAGGGGTTACCAAAAGTTTTTGATAATCAACCCCCAAAAATTTTTAAATTATCTTATCGACCCCTTCTATAAAATGATGCAAAAAAGAAGATAAATTAACTGTTTCGCAAATAAATTAAATCATTCAGTTTTTTTTTCTCTTTTGATTTTGACAAAATCAAATTTTTACATAAATCGATTAGAAGGATGTGTTTTGACGATTCTTGGCCAGATTAGTAATATTTGGTTCAAAATTTGTTGATTTCAGTCTTACTTCGCCTCGGAGCTCCATATTCCATTTATTTCTCTTCGTTGTTAAAATAGAATTAACATAATTGAAGCCAGATTCAGCCATATATGAGCTTTGAAATAAATTTAAAAAGAGAAATGTCGTATTACAAATTTTAGATATCTTTGCATAATATTTTATATTCGAGTACAAAATTGACTCACAGTTAAATTATTAAAAATCATCTTTGCTTCAAGGTCAACTAATAATTCAATGGCTTCATCTTACAAATGACTGTCGTTATTTCCAACTTGAGCTGAAAGTGGCGCGATAGTCCATTCTGAAACCTACGACGATTATATCTAGTTGTACATTTCAAAATTATTGAAAATCTTTACGAAACAATGAAGACTTAAACAGTTTAATTTAACTTGAAAACTTAAAATAATTGTTCGTACTTGAATTAATGTAATATCTTTTCCTTGGTGACATGTTTGAATATCATTGAACTTTGCAGTTACATCGGCCAAATAAATATGTTTTTATTTTTTTGCAATTCGACACTTAAGGCTGGATTAATATCAGTAGGAAATTCTGTAACTGTTTAAACAATTCAACAAGTTTTTGTAAACATGTACATCTTGACAACTATCGTATTTCGGTGTGTATAAATAATCAGTTTGATAGTTCTTCATTTTCCTCATAAATCTTATCAAACAGTCGTGATTTAAAAAGTTGTGCTCTAATTTGAATCTTTTTATAGCAAAATGGAACAAAAATCATTTCTCACAAGTCTGAGAATGAGAATCCATCACGAAACATACATACTTTAAACCGTAAAAAAAAAAAAAAAAGAAATAGTTTTATAAAATAAAAAAATACAGAAATGAGAAATTAAATAAGGTATAATCTATTATGAAAACTTTACTTCTATAATGTAATTACAAATGGCATTCCATAAAATAGTATATACTGCGTTGCTGTCAATAAAGTTGCAATTGAATAGCATTGGTATTCATTCATCGACTCCTAATCAACCCCCTGGATCGTATCGACCCTAATTATACTATATCGACCACTTCGGCGACCCCTGCATTATACCAGAGAACCATCTGCTTTTCTTTCTCAGTTTATCTTGACATGTATGATTATACATTACAAATTCGGGCCAGTATATACTGACATAATGTGACTCACGTAATCCTACTGAGTATTTATTTATAGTGTTCTATTACAAATGCTCGTTTTAATGTTCTCATACTTCATGAAATTCTATTCACAAGATGGATTGCTTTGACAAAAGTCGAGCAAAAAGTTTAAAGAATTTTTTTTAACTGTTTTAATTTTTCAAGATCTTGCTTTTCAATGAACAAGTTCAGCAATTTTAGCATTTCTTATCTGTTTCGCTTTTTTTTAGTGGACTGTGAGTGTGGAAGTAACGCCTCTTCGTTACAGAAAAACAGCATTCACAATCTTTTCTTCAACCATTTCTGAAAACGAGATTTTCATCATTACACTCCTTCTATTTAGAGGAAGTGCTTGGATAATCTCCTCTTGTTTTGATTCAAAGCAGATAAATGTTGAATCCTTAATTAAATATCGCAAAATAGTAATATATTTAATATAGTATATCCTTAAATATTATATCAAACATTAAATTCAATGCATATAAAGAATTTTTTTTAAAAAAAAATTGATAAATCAGGTTCCACCGAGATTTGAACTCGGATCACTGGATTCAAAGTCCAGCGTGCTAACCATTACACCATGGAACCACCTGCCTTTCTTCGGATTGTCGCATTCAGAATTTCATACAAATAAATGATAACGGCTTGAACTGACACGCGAGCTAACAACAAGTGTTCACTACGTAGAAGATTATTCAATATGTAATTACCACAGACTTTCTTGATACGATTTGTACCAGGAAAGGGACAGTTGATTGATTGGTTGCGGGGTTATGTCGGAAGAGCCAAATCAGGATAAGCTGTGCTAAACTTTTGTTGTAATTCCCTAAGTTACTACTCCGGGCCCCCCCCCCCCCCCAAAAAAAAAAGATAAAATGTACATAAAAAAATAGATTGGCAAGTGATTAGAGAAAAAATAATTTGTAATTAAAAACAGATGTATACAAAATAGATTTGTGATGGATAGGATTAATAAGATAAAAGTGAAAGAGAGAGTTAAAATCTTAAATTTGGATTAGTAATCAAATTTTGTAAAAAATAAACCAACAAATTGTGGTAGGGATTTCCTCCCACCAAGTCAGATAAGCGTAGAACAGATGAATTTTGAAAAAAATGATGGAACACTGGACATATACAATTAAAATGTGGTGAAACGTGTTTTGGACATGGGAAGAAATGCGTTTGAGAGTAGCCAAAAGGTGCTTATTCATAAAATGAGTACGTCCAATTCGAAGTCGAGACAACCGGGCATCCGCTTTGCGCATTGGAACATTATGTCATACTCCAGTCTTAGGCTCCGCCGAGAGAAATCTGTTGCGAGTCTCGAGACTCCAAATTTCCTGCCATACCGTTTTAACGACTCTTAAAATGACAATCTTAGAATGTAGGACTGCTAACTGCAGAGGACTCACAGCCCAATAAGAGGAATACAAAAACGTAGGTTTAAAATTAATATTATTTTTATTACTATATATATATATATGTGTGTGTGTGTGTGTGTGTTTGTTTGTGTGTGATCATAACAGAAGTTCATGCTACTATATGACTATATCAGTTTTTAATACAACGAAAAGGAATTCTGCGAATGTAACTGTGTATTTATTATACGGGAGAAATATCCCCCTTCTGGTTGCGTGCTATGCCAAGAAGAGTTACGGCAAAAAAAAAAAAAAAAAAAAGCACAAAAAATAAATATGCCCCTATAAAAAAAAAAAAAAAATGTTAGAGAAAGTTCTTAGTAAGATAACAGTACAAAATGTGAAGAGACGAAATATTTCATAAGTTTACAGCTGGAATGAGCTGATTGGCATTTGGAGTTCAGCAATCTCTTACAAGTAAATCAGAAATTTTTGAAAAGTTATCATAGGAATATTTCCAAAATTGAAAATAATTAAGAATTTGAAAGAACGCTGCTATATTTTCAAACATATCATGAAGGATTTTTAGTAATGGTATAAAAAACAGAAGCTAAATATTACAAAAGGTAGTTCATACTGGTTAAATTTTAAAAAAGACTGCTGATCGCAAAGCATCTGAATTCAAAATCATCGAATTATCTAATAGTAATAAAGTACGGATAGAGATAAAAGAATATATATATATATTCTTGGAGACGTGCTGCAATGTTTTTAAATTCGAAGGTTTACTATATTAATAAGCAAGCGCAAGAAATCCCGAATAAAGAGCTCTACGAACGTAAAAAATTGTTTCAAGTGAGAATATATCAACATCACATGGAACACGGTTTAATCGAAAATGAATCAAATCAGTGAATTGAATGAAAACTTTCAAATAAAGAAACCTAAAATTTCAAAGCTTTCCAACACTTATGTCTTTCTCTCTAGGTACATCAGTATTTAGAATAATAATCTTTTTAAAAAGAAAATCGAAACAAGGAGAGCAAAACAAAGACCAGGTTCCACCGAGATTTGAACTCGGATCACTGGATTCAAAGTCCAGCGTGCTAACCATTACACCATGGAACCACCTGCAATAGCAGCACACTTCTAGCTCGAACTTCATGACGGAACTGAATTTTATTAAGATCTACTCGATCTGAATTAATTTTCTCACGCGATCTTATCGTGGGTGTTTACGGGGTCGTAAAATCTTTAATGTCCGAGCAAAAGAGCATTCTCGTGTCTATCAAAACAAATCAATTTAAGAGCTATTTACACAGAAACGTTACATTATCATATTCTTACATCCTTGAATAAAGGTTAAGGAAAATATTTTAAGACATACGACCGAAAATAAATATTATAATAGTAGATAACATTCATGATCATGCATATTTTCTTGCTACTTTAACACTTTCTACTTTGCAAAAGGGACGAAAGAAATGTAAATGTGCGTGAAACAGAAAAATAAAGTTGCCCTAAGATTGCGGTATGAATATATGTAAGTATATGTGTAAAAAACGGGGAAAAGTAAAATAATAAGTATTCATCGAAACATCTGTGATAGTATCAATATTGAAGGTATAACTTAAAACATGTTCAGTTAAAATAATTCAAAACAGGTAAGTGGAGCTAGAAGATTCTTTTATTTAATGGAGTTACATCATAATATTTTTTCAATATTTCAAATATGAAGATTATTTTAAAGATATTCGGAAGCGTTTGAAATTTGAACAAATGTTTAATTTGAATTAAAATGTCTGCAAAACAAGGGATATTGACCTTCCTCCCCATAATTTATCCCTTTAGCACAAAAATAGCAGCCACAGATCTTTCATTCTCCTATAAATTTCTTGCTAAGTTATTCGAGTGGCCGCGGTAGCCTAGTCGTCGTGTCCACGAACACGCGTCCGATGTTGTTTACAAGCGTTCCAAGTCCTCTCGTTTGTGTGGTATGGATGTTTAGAGAGAGAGATGTCAATTCCTTGGTACCGAGGCTCAAGATGGCCAAGTTCGTCGCCAATAACTCTCGTGTTGTTACTAACTGCAGCATCGATTTTTGATTTGATTTCAATTGTTTATTAAGGTCACACAAGGAAGCAATGTGAAGGTTATTGGTGAACGGCCGTCATTTTGAATCTCGGTCAAGTGACAAGGATCACAAAAAGCTCGCATCTCCCTCTCCTCTCTCCTACCAATGGTAAGACTTGGGACCTCAATTAGATTTAATGCGCATCTAACCAGTCTTTAGTGGCATCAGGACTCGAGCCAATGGCTCAACAAAAACAACGCCGGTCTCGGTCCGCGACCATAACTTCTAAGCTACCACGACCCTGTTGGGTGGCCATGCAGAAAAATCTTCTGAAGGATAAATAAAATTTGCAAATTCGCAGAACAAAGTCGCAAACAACGCCGGCCTTGAGTTCGCCGGCCATGTGTAAATAATAGATTTATGCTCTTTGGTAAATATATATAAATGAATGCTTGCCCGTTCTTCTAGTCCAATCAGCCAAGAATGTACTGAATCTTTGTACAGAAAAGAATGTGCGGTGTCCAGATGGAAATGTAACAACCTTCGTTACCGCTCAATTCCATTTTGATTATGTAGAAAAATGTACTTTTTTATACTAAACATTACATTTAAGTCCCAAAGTTCTCACATGACTCTTTAAGCAGATATCTGAAGGAGGATGTACAAGCAACGATGTCTTCCTTGTTCGTTAGATTCAATGTGGTTAATACGCTGGACTTTGAATCCAGTGATTCGAGTTCAAATCTTGGTGGAACTTGATTTATTATTTCCCTCCTTCTCTTTACATTTATTTTTCAAAATATGAATGCTTATGATAGGTTTTCATATTTGTAGAAAGCATAATATTCAATATTCAAACAAATTTTGCAATTTGGCGATTTTTTTTTCCAGTTTGCCGCTTAGGTTCATACCTTCAGTGCGCTTATCAAAGAGATTTTCACTCACGCGCTAGGTGAATGATTAAAATCACATTTGCTTTATTGGAACAAGTAAAAGCAAAAGAATATCAAAAAAAAGAAACAGATGAAAGTTACTAAAACTGTGAAACTTACTCTTTCATAAAATATCTGGAGGAAAGTTAAAAATGCTAAGAAATTTTTAAAAAGATTTGTATGACTTTTGCCTAGACATTCGATCATTTCTAGAGAATTTGGAGGAACAAAAAAAATGTTTTCTTGGCACTAATCTCTTCCCCTCGAAAAACATTAAAAAGAGTTTTTGTATTTGAACGTTAATGGTTGAAAGACAACTATGATAACAACTGTGCAGGAAGATTATGTGCGAGAAAGGAAAGAAAAAAATCTGTACATACTTGCGAATTTGCTATTCCATGATATAAACAATACTGAAACCGAGAAAAAGTAAAGCAGGTGGTTCCATGGTGTAATGGTTAGCACGCTGGACTTTGAATCCAGTGATCCGAGTTCAAATCTCGGTGGAACCTGACTTTTTTCTCTTTTATGAGCCTCACTTAATAATTTTAAAAAATATGCATTTTTAAAAATATAAATATAAAATTTCCTCAAACGTACTAACTCTCATGTATTTTTATTAAATTCTATAATAATGCCTAATTTAACATACAAGTTTTAAAGCTCTACATCTAATCCCAACTTCCCCGAATATAATATTACGGCTTATGGTCGCAGAATTTCAAGGAGAAAAAATGTGCGATATCACACATCTTTATAGTTATGTTACTTTATTCGCAAGAAAACGAGATAGGAAAATAATGCTGATATCACACAATTAAATTTAAGAGGGGGAGGAACCGGAAAAAAACTGTTGCAAACTATAATTGAATGCGTTTGATTCTACAATATTTGCAAGGTTCTAAAAACGACAATTTTTTGTGAAAACATTCTTTTACATTCAGCTTTTTCTTTTGTTTTTTAAGTAAAATATCTGTATTTGATGGAATTTAACTGTTATATATAACTAGTTTGAATAATATTAACAATAATAACAATGTCTTTAATTAGTTTTGGATGAATTAAAACCAATTAATCTCGGAGCTATCTGAAGTAATTACTTACAGTAGAAAATTAGAATAAAACAAAGAAAGTAAAATCCGGTAATTCTTACATTTAATCTTTTATTCTCCCCAACAAAATATTCTATTTCAAATCTCGATGGAATATAACTTTGGTATTTGAATGGGTTGAATGGAATTTAAAGAATGAGAATTTAATCAACTTGGCTCTGTAATAAATTGAATTAAATTTTGCACGATTTGAAATTAGATTACAACAGAGAGTGCATAGTTTAAATATTTATTATATTTCAATTCTTGTGGTGTAAAGTACCAGATGACAATCAGCTTTCCTTTTACTTAGACTTAGCTGATTATATCACAGTGAGAGTTGTTGAGTTACGAGCATAATAAACAGCAATGCATGAGTCGAATCAGAAATTCGAATCCCGAATATGCAAAAAAATCTCCGTAACTTAAACTGAAGTAAGGCAAAAATTCCTCACGCAGAGTGTTCGTCTACGTCATCTGTCCCTGGTTCTAAATTACGTATCTCAAGAGCTCAAGTGTGATGTTAATACGAAATTAATCAAGCATTTTTCTAAAATGTTAATTTTACTAAAAATACAGTACCACTTATTTTGTGGATTGTTTCTGTTTCCATTTAAAAACCATTCAGAGCTCTATCTTTTAAAATATCATCTTTGTCATACCACACTCATTTCAATCAAACGGTTGATATAAAAAAGGTAAAATTGTTAAGAAAAGCGTAATATTCACTTTTCCGTGATTGTTTTCTAAAATATCTGAATAGATTGAAATTTTATTCAGCACTCAAACAAAATTATACAGTATAAGAAGACGGGGGATGTTCTCTATGGAGGGAGGGAGGAATTTCTTTTTTTTTTTTTTTTAAGTAGATTCTCTTTGAGAGAAATGAGAATGCAGTGAGATTTGAATATGGAAGGCTAAGCTTCGACGTGTGTAAACACCTGCAACGAGTTTGAGTGAATCGAATTAATTTAACACGAACTGAGAAGTTGCGGTTCAACCGTAAATGTAATATTAAAATAAAATTCCGTAAATAGAAGGTTCCATGGTGTAATGGTTAGCAAGATGGACTTTGGATCCAGTGATCCGAGTTCAAATTTCGGTGGAAACATGCTCTTAATTTTTTTTGGGGTGTCATTATACTTGTTCAGAAAATTATCTGAATTATAAAATGAAGGTCCGAACTTAGAAAGAAAGGCATAACACGAAACAAATTCACATCTACTTCAAGTTAAATTTCGTAATAAGTTAAATTTGCACATATTTTGTAATGGAAGATGGATCCAGTGAAGAAAATAATAAATAATTATAATGGAAAAATAATTAAAGAATAAAGAAGGGAAAAAAAATTCAGTTAGTGGTCATATTAAAATTTTCTTTTTACGTATTTTACAACCATGTTAAGAATCCAGTTGAGAAATTTGAAAACTAAGAAGCAAAAATGGCTGCTTTAGAACTGTTTTAAAAATTAATATTTTATTCAAAAAACTTCACTCTCTGTTTTTATTATTACCATTGAATTTGCTAGAATAAAGAAACAAACTTAAATTAAAGTTTTTTAATAAATAAAGAAGACTTCTTACTTGATAGTTAAGAAAAATATAAATTTTTATAGATATTTAATTTAAAATTGCCGAAAAATTATTTTAAAACAAAATTTTTCAAACGAAAGTTTGTGAAAATTGTTGCAAGAAATCGTAGCAACTTAAATGTGTGATTTTCTTCGGATAATAAAAATTTTCCTTTCTAAAAAAGACTAGGAAAACGGAAAATGCATTCAAAACTTTTTAGTGTTCTGTTTCATATGTCGTATTTTAAAGGTTTTTAGAATATTATCAAAATATATATTCTTATTATGAATACTGATAGTGATCATTTTTTATGTATGTAATAATTCTTCATTGATATATTAACTATATATCTTTATGTTCTTGTAATAGATTTATGATTTTAAGCCCTAATAAATAATAGCTATTTTTTTTCTTCCTAATAAGTAAAAGACAAAACTTATTTTCGGACAGCAAAAATTAATCAGTGTTTCTTTAAAGCAGCTAGGTGTGTGCATCCTAACTGAACGAAAATATTCCATAATTTTAGCTTCACCATTTTTTATCATTTTTTTGTACTACTCAAAAGAAATTAAAGCCATTAATCATTTAATTAGTCAAAAAACATTAAAGTCTTTAATAATTAATAAATTATTTTTCACACTACTAGTTTAAAGTATACTACTCAACAGAAATTTTGAATTATTTATTTTAAATTGAATAATAAAATGATGAATCATAATTTTTTTATTTCTAAAACTTAATTTTTGACAAAAAAAGAAATGTAAAAAAAAAAGAATAGAAATAAACAAAGTTCAAAAAATATGAAAGAAATTGCACATCTTGTGGTTATATTTGATTGATTGTTTATTAACGCCTCACTTTAAAGCAAAACAAAGGCTACTGTCCACGTACCTCGTAATTTTGAGCCTCGGTAAAGTGCCGAGGAAGACACCTAAACAGACACTTCTCTCTCCAAACTTCCCCACCACACCAAAATGTGACGGAAAAGAGAAAATTGTGATAAATAAGTATCGATGTATAGCGGAAATATATCCTCACTCAACTGTTTTTGATAAATAGTAAATAGATACAGAACTCAATTTTTATTGTTTAAATACTTCCCCTGTCAAAGAGACTACGATTTTATTGGTATCCACATCAAAATATTTACTATATTTTAGCTATCATAAGACAATTTTTAGTTGTTGTTGATTTCCAAGACTTAATTGCATTACATATAAATATTTCCCAATTTATTCTATAATTTCTACACATTTAAAGTTTGCTTTTTATGCAGAACATTTCAGCAATTTTATATCTCAAAAAAAATCTACATATTTATTCATACCGGGTTATGGAAAAGTTGACATTCGAATGGATTCTCCTTTAGAACAATTTCTTTCTTAAAAATATTCTATTCTGTTCGTTTTACTATCTATTAGATACAAAATCTTTGACCAGAATCACATTATTGCTAAGTCTTACCGCTGGTAAAGAATTTTATGTAAAGTCCTGGCATTAAAATTTCATTATTTTATTTACTTTTAATTGAAATCAAATAACTAAATGTAAATTCACAGTAAATATGGCTGACATCTAAAATTTCTTGAAATTGATAAATACAAGTGTCCGTATGAGTGATTGTTAATTATCGTCGCACCGAGAAGCAATACGAGAGCTATTGGTGACTGACCTCGTAAGCTTTGAGCCTCGATCAATTGTCGAAAACGACATCTGATCTGGCACTTCCCTCTCCAAACTTTCACACCACGCCAAGGGAGCACTGTGAGCCTCGACAGATTTAACGTACATCATCCCCGGCTACACGGCGAATCTTTAGTGGAGTCAGGGCTTGAAATCACGACTTGACAAAACGCCGGTCCAAGTCCGCGACTATGACCACTAAGCTATAGCGGCCACAATGTAGGTATCAGAGGAAAATATTACTTTCGTCTTTGTGGACAAGCTTTACTCATGTAAATGGTTCTATCTAGGTTCTTAATTATAGAAATTAAAAATTTCGAAATATCTCCAAGGCCTACAAATTAGCAATGACTTTTACACTATTTACGTTATAGGTTTATTTAGAGAATTTAAAGTCCCCTTAAATTTAATCACTTTTAGAATAGAGAACCATTCTATATATCTGACCAGACGGATCGGTGAAGGCTATTCAATCGTTTGACTACGCCAGTGAACTGACAATGAACGTCAAGTAAAGGAAACAATTCTATGTAGTTACATGCTACGTAAAATATGTCAAAAAAGTGTAATATCACATTAGTGTAATATTATTTAATTAACAAAATTTAATTCGTTAATTAACTTTTAAAATAGAATTTTTCCATAAGGGAACCTAATTAATTTGGTTTAAATAGCTTACCATTGCTCATACCATAGCTATCTTTCACTATTTTCGAAGCTTCTTAACCTTCATTATTTTCTTTCATCATGTTTAGAGTTTTGTTTAGATGATACAGATACATATTTTTTCGCAAATAAACGAGTGTTTGGCCGTGCTTCTTGGCCAAGAAGCCAACCAATCTCAGTACAGGCAAGAATACGCGGTGCCCAGATGGAAACACATTGAACTTATTAAAACGCTCTGTTCTAATCTGTATTCAGTAGAATAACGTACTTTTTATGCAAGTAAACATTACATTTCGGTCTCTGAGATCTCGCGTGACACTGGAACAGAAATCTGAAGAAAGACGTACACGCTCGGATATCTTCTTCGTTCGAGAAATCATTGAATATGGATACATTTTTCGCTAAAATGTCATATTCTTCTTCAGATGCCAATATCTGAGTAATACCGTTCGATAAAGCAGGTGGTTCCATGGTGTAATGGTTAGCACGCTGGACTTTGAATCCAGTGATCCGAGTTCAAATCTCGGTGGAACCTGATTACTATTTTTTTTATTATTATTATTTCTTTCCAGTTCCTTAAATTTCTTGTTGAAAACTTTTTCCTGCGCTTGGATAATTTTTATTTAATGTATGTTAGAAATATACAAAGTTATGGAAGCATAACACTAACTATATGTATACAATTTGATTTGGAGACATTTATTTTTAACTACGTTGCTTTCGTTTAAGTTTAATTTTTATTAACGTAGCACTAGAAGCAACACGAGGGCTATTGGCGACGACCTCGGTCTGTGGTATTGGCAACGAACCTCGCTCAAGTGATGAGGTCGACACCTGAGCTGAAACACCCCTCTCCTAACTTCCACACCACACCAATGGAAGGACTTTGGGCTCCGTCAGATTCAACATACATCAGCTCCGGCTACACGGTGGGTCTTAAGTGGTCATGGCTCAAACCCGCGACTGAACGAAAACCGCCAGCTACGAGTCTGAAACCATGACCACTAGGCTACCGCGGCCACTTTGGTTCAAAGCATCCTTTCAGGGGTTTTCCTCACTTAAGCACAAGCATTAATCCTTAAATGTATGAAGTTTTATTTTTAATAAATAAAATTTGAAATACCGAGAAATGGGAACAGTTATTGGGAAAAATAGAAAAAAGAAAAAAAAACAGAAGATTTTTTTTTTAAAATTTTCAAAATAAAAAAAAACATATTGATCATCAGAAAAAAAATGCTAAATTTCCTTGCATGAATTTCACGCACAAATATAAATATTATTCGTTACTCATACCTCGTTTCTATCGGAAAACTATGTATGTCTCCTGTATGTTTTTATTACTTTTTATATAAATAATCGTAATTCGTAACACCCAGGGTAATGTAATTGTACTCGGATAGCGCGGCAACAATGAAAATTGTCAAAGATTCTAATTGCATTCGGAAACGATAAAATAGTTTTGGTAAAATTAAAATAAAAAATAACCACTTCGCAAAGGTTGCTACATAAAAAGATATGACGTTTTAAACATACGATGCAGATCTACATCGCATCGTATATTTAAAACGTTTATGCATTTAAGAGTCCCTTTCTGTTTGATTGTATAAAAAGGTACACACATTTTGAATAAGAAAAAAATTATAGACTCGACTGATCGTTTAAGGGGATTCAATTGTTTAATCAAAGCCCAAACACTCTTTGCACACAACTGCGGTATCCACCCCTACCCATATCAAATATGTAACAATTACTTTAATTTATAGCCCCCTTAAAGCTTAAATTTTTTCAAAAATCAAACAAATTTCCTTCCCAACAATTCTTTTTCAACCGATAGTAATTCTGCGCTGGCACAGTACCAACCAATAGTAATTCAGCTTATTCCTACTTCAAATCCCTCAAGCATTCATTCATTTCTGATCTAGAGTTTCATCCCAAACTCTACTGCTTTTCCTTGTAATACCTATAATTTTGTTTCCTTGTAATACCTATAATCTTGTTTCCTTGTAATACCTATAATCTTGACCGGTACTGAGGCTCTCGCCACTACAATGGTGTTCTGGAAATATGTTTTCTTCCTTTCTCTCTTCCTCCCTCCAGGAAAGGTGTCGTAAAATGCTTAATTTCTCTTTTACACTTAATCATTAGACCATTTTTGGTCATTATATTTCATATTGTTAAATTTTAACTTCCACTATCTTTTTTTTTTAAATATCCATCTTGCATTACTATATAAATCATAAAAAAAGAACCCAAAATACTTGTATTTTGGGTAGAAAAAGAAACATATAAAATTAAAAACTTAAACAAACAAAAATATAACTCTTTCCTTTCTCTTGTTCTTTTTGCTTTCTGCTGTGTTCTGCTTCGCGCATTGGCTCAATGTATTCTGTCTATTTTTCCCGTCTTAATGTTTTAAAATGAAACAGAGTCAATCGCCTGCCCAGGGTGGTACTCGAAGAACTATTTGATTGTTGTTGACAATACAGGCGGTGTATAAGTATTTTCAACGAATAACTTCTGAAGATCACATAAAATCAACAAATTTTGTGTGTTTTGCACCTCCTATTCCGAGAAAGAGATCGGCTAAAGCATTGATGGACCGCTCGAGAAATGCCTGATGACACGCCTAACATTTGAGACAAAAGGTCTCTCAGGCTAATACGGGGAAATCATGAATTAAACGTACAAATCGAACTTTCAGAGGTGGAAAAAAAAAGAATGAAATTAACAAAATCAAAAATTGTACTCAATCCCATTCAGATCACAGAAAGACAAGAAGAATATGCTCGAAATTGTCTCCAAAGGTGCCATTCCACAGTTTACTCTAGCGAATACGAAAGTTAAGCGCACTCTCATAGGCTCCTGATATCATGTTTGTAATAGAGCACGTCACCAAAAATATTGTGGCCATGGTAGTCTAGTGGTTATGGCAGCGGACTCGTGACCGGTGGTTTTCGACTAGTCGAGGTTCGAGCCTGATACCACTAAAGACCCGCCGTGTAGCTGGGGCTGATGCACGTTATATCTGTCGGGGCCCAAAGTTCTCCCATTGGCGTGGTGTGGAAATTAGGAGAGGGGGTGTCGTCCTCGCCACTTGACCAAGGTTCAAAATTACGAGGTCCTTCGCCAATAGCCTTTGTTGCTCCTAGAGCGACGTTAATTAAACCAAATAAACCGAAAACGTGATTGTCGGAATCACTACAGAATCCACAGGAAATTCGCCTTCAATAATACATAAATACTTACGAGGATAAATATAAAAAAGTAAGGTTTCCTATATAACTCATCAAATGAATGGCTCATATCATCGTCAACTGGAATCGACAATGTCTCATGGTATTTAAATGTTCCAATATCATTTATTCCGTCTCGAACAATCTATGCGTACTCCATTGGCGTCCATTTAAAATGGCGAGTAGACTGAGTGAGTGGTCCAAAAGAGAAGAGCGAGTAATAATTCTTTTGGGGGGAACTAAAAGGTGCCAGCCTCAATCGTGAAATCACTGCAGAGTTCGGGACTAGTGTTTTGAGTAACTGATGGAGGCTATCCTTATCAAAATACCCGGTTTACTTTCCCGGTGATGCAGTTAATCCGGTATATTGTTTCATGATAACGCAAGATCCCATATGTATCTTGACATACGAAACTTTTTGGATTCCTGGCATTGAGAAATTATGCGATATTATCCTTATTGTAATAATTTAGTCTCAACTGATTTTCGTTTACTCTTTAATCTCAAAACACATCGTCAAGAACAATGTTTCCCCTCAATGATGACATTCATACAGTCAAAAATTGGCTTCATAATTAGGACGCATTTTTTTAATACCCAGGGTTTCGATTACTTGATGATGGCCCCGGTAGCCTAGTGATCATGGTTGTGGACTCGCAGCCGGAGTCGGATTCGTCTAGTCGCGGATTCGAACCATGGCTCCACGAAAGACTCGTTGTGTAAGGGGATGATGTACTTAAAATCAGTCGGGGCCCAAATTCCTTTAGTTGGCTAGGTAGGGAAGCTTCGGTAGGGAGGGGCCAATTCAGGTGTCGCCCTCGTCCGAAACTCGAAATGATGAGGTCCGTTGTCAATACTCTCGTATTGCTTCTCAGGGCTGCGTTAATAAAACCAATCACATCTCTATTCCTTGATTTACTGGTAAGATAATTTACCTCAACAAATAAAGTACTCATGTGGAAAAATAAGATACACAGTCAACTTCATATATGCTTGACTTTCTTCATTGTGTATTAAAGATTCTAAAGCATAAAGAACCTTACTTTTTGACACGCTCTCGTTCACTACACATTAATGAATTTTTTTTACATTTTACATTAATATCAAACTTATTTTCATCCTGATATAAAAATGTAAATATTTATTTTTAATTTTTCAATGAAAATGTATTCTCCGATTCGTTTTAAGAAGACCGACTATGAAATTGTTCCGAGTAAATATTTAGCAAGCTTGTTGATTTTGACGGAAATCACAATGTTATGAATGAGGATGACAGATCTCTGATCGTGCTGTAAGCCTCTACAACATGATCGCGTGTGATGAATAAATTCAGTGCTATTTCCGAGTTGTTGTTGTTCTGCGATAATTGTGGTGAAGCAAAAAAAATCTTTGTTAAGGCAGGTGGTCCCATGGTGTAATGGTTAGCACGCTGGACTTTGAATCCAGTGATCCGAGATCAAATCTCGGTGGAATCTGTGTTTTTTTATTAGTAATTTTAATTCTCTTTCATCTATTTTAATATATTAAGTCTTATTTCTATCAAAATTTAAATAGTTAGGGCCAATGTAATATGAATCGTGTAAACAAACATAACACTTCTTACCAAATTATTCTTTTAAACTCTATGCAGTGATAATTAAATTACATATCTGAGCATTTTTACCTAAGCATAAGAGAGTGATATGTGTGTATCCATGTATAATATTACTCATTATAAAACGCAAATTATAAAAAAAAATAATCTTTTAGGTCGAAAATGAATGAGAAAAAGCTACCAACTCATACAGTTAGGAAATCATGAGAATTTCTATGAGTACAATATTAATTACGATTTTGAATTTTAATAACTACAGTGCAAACGAATTTTGGTTCCTAAGATTTGTTTATTACATAATCAATTAATACTACGTTAGAAGGCAACTTGTTTCTTCTACGTAGTCTCTTTAAAAAAAAAGATAGCTATGTTAACTATTGAAGAATTTGAAGTGATGCAAACGCTCCAGATATAAGCTCGTGTGAGGCAGTTTAGTTCGTAATTGTGTCATTCATTCGTATGAAAAAATAAAAAAGTTCCAAGAAAGCAGGTGGTTCCATGGTGTAATGGTTAGCACGCTGGACTTTGAATCCAGTGATCCGAGTTCAAATCTCGGTGGAACCTGGTTGTTATTTTTTCTTCATTCACAAGTTATTAAAGTTAACACATTTATAGTAACTACAAGATCAAACACACATTTAGAAATACTAATTAAAATATATGTTATTAAAAATTTTGTTAAATTTGTTGAAGTGTGTTGTTTGGTTCAACATCTATGTTAACTAATACAACAATATTACCATTTTCCTTTATGGAATTCGACAGCCGAAAGAGCTATGACATCAAATTATTTTAATATAGCAAGTATATGATTTTTTACGTATCCTCCTCAGACCCAAGGCCAACTTTGAACGGTAAATTTTAAAATCATTTGTATCAGTCGGTTCTACATACATGAAAAAGTACCGAAAAAATGTTTAAAAAATTATGTTAATTTTTATTTTTGAGAAATTGTCTCCTGGAGGAAACTTCGGAACAAAGTGACACCATCATATGTTCATTTAAAATCTTTCACTGATCTTAACTGAAAGAGTGATTCTTGTATAACATAAAATTTTAATCACAAAATATTCCGAACTGTTTGCAGAAGAGTCCTTACTTCATAAAATATTCCGGTCCGAACTGTTTGCAGAAGAGTCCTAATTTCCAAAATTTATCATTCATTTTTTATCTCTCTCTCTCTCTCTTTATCTCATACTATTAAATAATTTCTCAATTTTAAGTTGTTTCTTATTAAAAATTCGCAATTTCTGAGAAATGTTGTCTTCGAGTACGAGAATTATAGTTTTTTTCTGCCCAATACATTCAATTTCCGGGAAATTTTAAGTTAGACATAGTTATAACGATCACTAAGAACTGTTTCATTTCATTTCCTGAAATTAAGAGCTGTTTCATACAGACTATTTCCTGTACCCCTTAAATATCTACGTTTGGTGAATTCAATTAGCAGTTAAAGAACATCATTCCGAGCTGAAATATATGCCGTAATTATAGTTTCAAATCGAGTGATTTTGATACCCACTGACCCAATGTCTCCTGCAGGCGACAGTGAAATAACGACGTTCTAAATCAGAAGGGTGAAGATTTGATTGAAAAACTTATAATGTTATACATAAACAGCAAGTTTAAGGAATTCAACAGTGTGTTTAGTAATTTTCTATTACACAAATGATAAAAAATATGAACACTTAGCGATGCGCGAATAATGTAATTTTCTTTCTCTCGGAAAACACCATTTTCATTTAACCATAAGTAAACTACGAATAAAAAATGTTCACTAAATATCCTTTTTTTAATACTACCATCTATTAACAAGAAATTAACTAATTATGGGTACTAATGACGCCTTTAATTTAACTTGGTGGTATTTTTTGAAAGTATTGTTCAGTGTCTCTGACAGGCAACGTCGGGACTGAGGAGTGCATAACAACCTTCACGAGCTAAAAAACAGCATCTCGATATAAAGATAGTGTTAGAATTACAAATATTAATACGCTACTCTCTCGGTAATCCAGAAGGGTTCGAACCGGAACACCGCCGGATTGCAGCAAATGCCGGATTACTGGAAATCAATAAAACAAGGCATTGGAACAGTGAAATAAGAGAATATAAAATTTAATACAGTACACTCAATAAAGAGCCAAATACACGAAGTAACTCAAACTACAAAAAAGCACAGTTTTATATCAATAGCCTACATTATTCCATCGAAACAATAACCTAAAATAATTTCTTATGACTTTCCAGTCTGTGTAAAAACGGCGGAGGGCATACAGGTTCGTAAAAGTGAAGTGCCGAATTATTAGAGGGAGTACTGTATTTAAAACTCACAAATAATCGATCAACATATAAAATAGACTAGACTTCTAGACTTCTTCAAAACATATGAAATGACGGAAAAAAGCCTTTGAGTCTCTGAATTTGTGAGGTTTATTTTAATAGACAATTCCATGTCGTACGTATTAATTTTTCAATGGACAATTATTTTATTACTAATAATTTTCACCTCTTTTAATGTGTTCTTGATTTCCCCACAAATGCGCTAGAGTGTCAGATTTGGAGGAACCTCTCGTTTTCAACTATGTAGCATACAAAATTTTTAAAGGACTGCGAAATCCCCGTGATTAAGTTTGAAGGTGTGATTACCATTAGCTTACGAATTCAGATCTTGATTCCATCAAAATAACTTCATGGAGGATGATAGGAGTTGCTTCGGTGCTGAAATTCAACTGGACCAATAAGTCTTCATGAGACGTGATATGGAAAACTAGAGAGTGAGTTGTTAGCTCGCGGACAATGATTTCCGCCCCTTATATCGTTGTGTCACTGTATTGAAGAAATGAACCTGCTGTCTTCTAGACTATCAAGTGCTGCCATCTGAAGTAATTCGGAATTTGATGAAGAAATATTTATATTTTTTTTATATAGAATTATTTTGAGAACTTGTGTTTCAACAAATAAATATTTCCTAATTAGCATGGCAACTGAAATTTAGGCACCCATTGTTATAGATTTATAAGTTTCTTTAGGCATTAGTTCATGATACTGTTCTTAATATTAAAAAAAATACATATTTTAACTTCGTCTTACAGTTCCACTACCATCGTCAACTTCCCTAAATGATAACTAGTTTAGCCGAATAATGCTGATTAGATTTAAATATTTCTGTAGGCTCCTGTTTACCAGATATTTTAATTTCGTCAAAATAAAAATATTAATCCGACAGAATTTTTATTTTACTCCTCAAATCTAGTCTATATTCTCTATCGGATGCACTTTATTGCGTTCAAATAAATTTCGGGTGCACTTTATTACATTCATATAAATGCACCAAAAAGAACAAAAAATAATGAAGGATCTGTGAAATAAAAGTTTC
>BMAW01044216.1:0-14361 GCA_019974015.1 Nephila pilipes
TGTTGTACTTCGTTCAATTTTGCTCCTTCTTCACTTGATCCCTTTTTGTCGGTTCTTATTTTCAGATTTATGCAGATTTTCAAATGATTAGAAAGTTATGGTAAATGTTATGTTTCTACAATGGCATTTTGAATATTCATAATAAACAAGGCACCTTCAATGTGACACATCTTTTATAATACCATTGTCCACATTTATTAACATTTCTTTATCTCATAATCAAAATAGCCTATACCTTCCTCCTCGTTTGAAATATCGCTTTCAGCTATATAAATTTTAAAGCATTTATTCTCAACTTATGATGATAGGGATACGTATAATACTAAAGATCCACTTACCTTATATTTTTGTAATTGGTCTACTTCGTTCGTCAATTTTGATCCCTGGGAGAAAAAAAAACAATAATCTAGAAAATATGTTTAAAAAAACCTGGAAATTAAAAAAGCAGAAAATTAAAACACACATAAAATCAATCAACAATAAAGAACAGTGAAATAAAAATAATATAACATCACAATATCAAGAAAATAAGACTAAGCTTCAGTATCAAAATGATCAACCACGTATCTATACAACCGATCAGCATCAAACCTCTTTTGACTGTAATTGGGCTTGGCTCAATAACAAACCGTATGGTTAATTTGGCGATCTACAAAAAGAGGCCAGAAATATTGTACTAGCAACCATTGTATCGTTGCCACGCAAAAAAGTGAGCATTACACGTCCTAAATCGTTCCTAAAACCTGTAAAAATTTAGCAACTCCTGCTGCCGCTAAGCCTAACGTGGCTTCCAACCGCACCACATCCACTAGGAAGGAGCGACCCGTCCCGCCAATTACTATTGACAATATTCCGAGGAAAGATCTCCTCATAAAGCAACTCAGGGACCTGACCAGCGGGCGAATTACTGCTAGGGTAGAAGGTACAGGAATTAAGGTTTTTCCTCAAACCACTCAGGCTTACCAGCAGGTTCGCGAGTTTATCGATAAATTTAAGCTTCACATATCAGCTACCGGAGAATAAGGAATTGCGCGTCGTAATTCGTGGCTTACCGGAAACTACCCCCCGGGTGAAATTATTCAGGAGCTAAAATTAAGGAATATTTCTGCGAACTCATGCCAGGTCATGATAAACAGACGCACAAAGCTTCCGATGCTTTTCTTCCTCGTCAGGCTTGACAGAAATGATGAGAATAAATGTATTTTCAACCTTGGAGAGCTTGGTTATATTAAAGTTAAAGTAGAAAGCGAGTAGGCCCTGCGCAGTGTTTCCGCTGCCAGGGTTTTTATCACAGTTCCAATTATTGCACTCGAGAACCTAAATGTGTCAAGTGCGGAGGGAAACATCTTTCCGCCGAATGTCAAAATTCCTTGGACACCCCTCCCACGTGTTGTCATTGTGGTGAGCACCACCCTGCAAATTTCTCTGGCTGCTGGAAAAATCCTTTAAACAAGCCTCCCCCCCACCTAAGGTTAATGTTTGGGAAGAGAGGAAGAAAAAACGAGAGGAAATGTTAGCGAGAAACGCTAAAGCAACTCCAGCAGCATCCGTCACAACATCCGTAGCCTTGTTATCGGAAGCTTTCCCAGTTAAGCCTACCCCGGCGGTCGCGGAAGCTCCTGGGACAGCCACGGCCTCGATCGGCGCTAGCCTTACAGCTTTTAACGCTCCTCCCTGCCGCGACCTGCTCTCGCTGGTCAACGGGTTTATTAAAATTTCACACTCCACCAAAACAAGGTTGGAAAAACTCAATGAGGTTATGGCCCTCCTCGGAGAAGATATGTCACTCTAAAGTTCTTGGGGATGCATAACTTTGGTTCTCTTACTATCCTCAGCTATAATGCTGATGGAATTTTTAAAGGTTATGCAGAATTTTTAGATTATTTAAATACACACAGCCCTGATATTGTTGCTCTACAAGAGACTAAATTACGCCCTTCCGACTCACTTAATGTGGCTAATTATACTACCCACAGATCGGACAGGACTACACACCGAGGAGGTGGAACCGCCATTCTTATTAAAAACACAATTCCACACTACAGAGTCGACTGCCACACAAACAAAATTGAGCACACCACGATTAATATTGAATTAGATAATAAAATTTTTTTAACTATCAGTTCGGTCTATAGACCACCTCCTAATAATCACTTTACAGCAGATATAGACAAACTTTTCAGAAATCGACCTCATTGTTTTCTTGTAGGTGACCTCAACAGTAAACATCATTCTTGGAACAATAGAACCTAAAATAACGCTGGCAGTGTTCTTTTTAATCACTCCCTCAGAAACGGATATAAAGTAATAGCCACCAATGAACCCACTCATATTCCATACAATCATAGATTTAATTGCTCCATTTTAGACATTGGCCTTGCGAAGGGCATTCATGATCCGGAAGCCTCCACTGAACCCATCCTCTCCAGTGATCATAACCCAGTAACTTTTAAATTAAAAATTGAAAATTTAACTACTCCACTCAATACATATCTATTTACAAACTGGTATAAATTTCAAGATTATCTTAAGGACAGCATTACTGGAAATCCTATAATTAATAACATAGAAGATTTAAATTCAGCATTAGCCAATTTTAATGAAAATATTTCTGGAGCAATTAACAAAGCTAGCGTTAGTAAAGTTCTCAATAGACCTCACTCTAACTTACCACTTTCTATCAGAACATTAATTAAAGAAAAAAACAGAATTAGGAAGGCCTGGCAAGAAACCAGAGATCCAATTTACAAACCCATTCTTAACAATATCAGAAAACAAATCACTAAATTAATTAGAAGACACAACAAACACATTACTGATAACATTCTTGAAACTGCTAGAGCAGAAGATTCCTCCCTCCATGACATAGTAAAATCCGCAAACAAAACTATCCACGTCATTCCTCCTCTCTTAGGACCGAGTGGACTAGTTCACACTAATTTAGATAAAGCTAATCTATTTGTCGATTCGTTAGAAGAAAGTTTCAGTGAAAATCCTGAAATTTATTCTGACGAACACATAGAGAAGGTTGAAAGAGCCGTTAGAAGATACTTTAACCGCGATCCAGATCCTAGGCATCCCGTACTCACGTCACCTCAGGAGATCAGTGATATAATTCTTAACCTTAAAAATAAAAAGTCTCCGGGACACGATAAAATAAAAAAATATCTGTTTAAAATCCCTCCCATTAAAAGGTCTAACTTATCTAACTAAAATCTACAATAAATGTTTATTATTTAATTATTTTCCCTCAGAATGGAAACACGCGATAATTACCTTACTACCTAAACCAGGCAAAGATAAAAAACTTCCATTCAATTACAGACCAATAAGCTTACTCAGCACCCTAGCTAAAGTATTCGAAAAAATTCTCTTAAACAGACTGCAACACCACGCCAATAGCACAAACATCATTCCAACACGGTTTCAGAGGTCAAACCTCTACCAACCACCAATTACTCAGGGCCACAAACTTTATTACTCAGGGCTTTAATACAAAATTATACACTGGTGGAATCTTTCTTGATGTAGCTAAAGCCTACGACCGAATGTGGCACGACGTATTAATCTACAAAATGATCAATTTTAAATTTCCAGATCACCTGATTAGAATCATTCACAGTTTTCTTAATAATAGAACTTTTCAGGTTAAATTACATAATACTCTCTCTAAAATAGGACATATACAAGCTTCCACCCCTCAGGGGGCTATAATTTCCCCTTTTTTGTACTCTGTTTTCACCAGTGATTTTCCCACAGAAGACAACATTAAAATTTGCCTATTTGCAGACGACTCTGCCATTCTGGCTCAAGACATTCACCCACAATTAATTTACCACAATTTACAAAATTATCTTGAAAAACTCGAGGTTTGGTTAACCCTATGGAGAATTTCAATTAACACTGATAAATCATATGTACTCGCCGTTCGTACTCGCTTAACAATGCAATATTTAGACGTTTGCGATAAATTTTAACTCATATTTTTTTTAATAATGCAGTTTAGCCCAATCACTTGGCGCAATTTGAATAATTGCCAAACTTGGCGGGTTTTTTTTTTTTTTCTTTTTTTTTTTTGCTGAATGTTAAGTCCGCTTCGCGGACCAATTTAGCAACATTTGGCAAAATACCGCCAAATAATTCCTGTCTCCAAGAGTGGTTTGACTAAACTGTTTTCCAACCATTTAATTTACCGGATTAATTAATTTTAGGTAGTTTTAACGTTGTTATGTATTTCACTTGGTGTGTGTCTGTATGTATGTGTATCAGTGTGTCATCAAATTGTCTATTGTTAATTTAACCAACTTCCCATCAAGCTAGAGCTCTGAAATTTTGGGAACTGTTCTTATTTGCCTATCAATGCAATATTTAGATATTTGCGACCAGTTTTAACTAATATTTTAATAATTTTTTTAATAAACTTTACCACCATATAAAAACATTGGTTTTTATTTCGAATTATTTAAAAATGATTTCATTCAGGGATATATGATTCAATAATTATTCGAAAAACCGCAATGAAGAGCGATTCTAATGGCGAATCACAATCGAAAAGTAAAGAGATTAAAAAAAAAAAGACTAGTTAAATTATATTGTTTACTTATTATTTCTATATATTATTATTTCTCTATGTTGATTTTTTTACTATTCAATCATTGATTCAGATCTTATTTAATCTTTCTTGCTCAATATTTCTATTTAAAATGTAAATATTTTATGAATACCTTTAATAGATTGCATAGCTATATTTTTTAATTTGAAATGCTTTATTTATTCATATTATTCATTCGAATTTTTTCTTTATAGAGATTGCTTAGTATTCCAGCTATGTTACAGCCGAACATAGGAACATAAAATTTTTACATCAAAAAATTTTATTTACTCTTCGCTATTTCAAAGTAAGTGAATTTGTAATGTAGAAACTAATTTTTATAATCAAGTTGATAATTAGAAATTGAACTCTTAACAAATCTTTTAGATGCAGGTCGGTAAACTTTGAACGAGCTTCGATTTAACAAATTTCATCGTAAAGTACAATGCTTCAATATCATATATCGATCCAAAAACTGACGGTAAGCGGTATGCTGCAGTTTTCTAAAAATTTTGTACCTAACTAGTTTTTGATAATTATATTCAAAATCATTAATCGCTTTTGTCGATTTATGGAACACATGGAGACTTTGATCTTCTTGCATTTCTGTTAATTTTTATTGTCCTGATGCTGTTTCAGGAAGTAAACATTTATCTATTTCAAAACCATTGTTAATAACATCGATTTAAAAATGATTTAATAAAAGTGCAGTTGCTGGTCTTGATGCTTCTAAATCTTCAAATCGTTTTGCAAGTTTTTTTAAATTTCGTTTTATAATGAATGATGTCTGCAAATACTTCTGATAGCAAATACCAGTGCCATCTGTATCAAAGAGTTACGAAAATTCTATTTGCTGATTGAGTTTAATTCGGCTTTGGAGAAGGCCATAGATGGGTGCGGAAAGTGATAAAATAACCAAAATGATTACTCACAAAATACTGATGATTAAATAATTTGCTTGAAGTTTTAAATGAGTGTTTTGTGACGTGTGTTCTTTAATAAATTAGTGATTTGTACTAAAACATTTGGACCTTTGACTGTGTTGTTTTGCTCATACGTTACAGAACAAAACGACTGAACATATAGAAAATCGAAATAAACCGATGCTTTGTATCGGTTCTTTATTTCGACCAAGATAATTATTTTTTTCCGGTTTTCGTTTCAGTTCCGGTTCGAAACCCTGATTTAAATACAGTAGTGCCCAGGATCCGTATTAGGCTTACACGATATCAAAACAAGTGGAAAAGTTTTAGAACAATTATATTTTTTCGAAGTTTGAGTCGGTAGAACCGAAGAATACCAAACGACTGTTTGAATCATTTCCTATGGCTGCATGTATCTGTACGATTCAAGAGATTTAAACTATAACAAATATTTTTCATTTATTAGTTCAGCCGCAATAAACTTCTTAAAGAGACGCATGCGGCTCGCGAGGAATCATTTGGCTACTATTGTTGTATATCATAAAATTATACCTGCAATAATTTTAATTTTTGAAATTTTTGTTAGTTCGTTTTTCAGATATTTTTTCCGCCTGAGCAAAACAGTCGTTCATAATGCACAAAAATAATGAAATTTATGTTCTGAATTACATCATACATACTCTTGTTTCAAAACTTGATCTTGATTAGATAGAGTGTTCCACCAATATTGATGTATTGCCCGAAACGTTTTCCCTTTCCATTATATTTACGGATAAATTAATTGATTTATAGTGCACATACGGTTCTCTTCCTGTAATACAGCGGATATCGAATTACAGCCCATAGGATTACCGAACACGTTGGATTATTGGAACATCACTTACAATGACTTATTTAATTAGCAAGAGATATATATGTATATGTGTGTGTCAGATATATTCCAGCTAATTCTCAGTTGCATTTTTTACAAGACTGTAAAACTAGATCATCATTTACTCGATAGATGGCACCACTAGTAGGCATCGAGTTCAACTCATGCAGCGCCCTCTTTCTTAGAACAGATAATTCAACATAAAAACCAATGCTTTTAAAAAAAACGTTTTTATACGGTGTGGCGAAGTTTATTAAAAAAATTATTGAAATCTTAGTTAAAACTTGTCGCAAATGTCTAAATATTGCATTGTTAAGCGAGTAAGAACGATTCCCAAGGTTTCAGAACTCTAGTTTGATGGGAAGTTGGTTAAATTAACGATCGAAAATTTGATGACACACACATACCAAGTTAAATACATAAAAACGTTTTAAAAAGCCCTCATCTCTCTCTCTCATCTTTAAGATCTCTCTCTCTGCGTAATTCAATATATCTTCCATACATGGAGCCTTACTACAAACTGCATTATTAAAAAAAATCATTGAAATATTAGTTAAAGCGTTTCGCAAATGTCTAAATATTACATTGTTAGGGGAGTGAGAATTATTCCCAAAGTTTCAGAGTTCTAGCTTGATGGAATGTTGGTTAAATTAACGATCAAAAATTTGACGACACACACACACCAAGTAAAATACATAAAAACGTTGTAAAAAACAAAGTACATCGAGGAACTCGCTCTCCCACACCCCGTCATGAATAGCTGAATCTTTCTGCGCCAAAGTGCATTTGAATGTCCGTCATGAGCATGGTAAACTTTGTAATTCCATCTTTAAAAGTTGACCTAAGTTTAACATAAGTTTCAAGCACTCCTTATAAATTTTCCCTCTATCTTTCCACAATAAAAGTATTAGTTCTACCTGGAGTCTTATTCTTAGATTTAGTAAGTAAATTGAAATTATCACGGAACTCGACATGTTATCGCGGTTTTTTTTACGGTGTCATTTAATTACGAGCATTCATTTTTTAATTATTTTTTTATTACAGGACGACACATTACATATATGAAACACACATAAAAATATAATTAGAGATAAAAAAAAACCAACGAGCTCATCAAGGCGTATTACGCCTTTGGGAGTTACGTCATTTCTGTCACAGGCACTGACGAACTCTTCATAACTAGAGGGCGCCAGTGCCTCTCGCGACAAAAAAAAAAATCCCCTGACATAATCAGCCCTCGCGTCTTAAACGTACCCCCTTCAGTGGAGAATTCTCTTTGATCCTTAAACACACATCTATCTGCAGTGCAAACCGATTAATGTAAATTAGGGTTGCATTGTTATAATTTTAATAATTATTGGTAATTCAACATTATTTAATTTAGTTTCGGTTTCTGAAAAATGATTAAAATAGTTCGAGCTATGACCATAAAAGGAGATGAAAGGAGATTGAAATTTTTAGGTTGGTTGATCTTTGTTGAGAAAAGAATCATAAATATTGAACATTATATGCCATCATGTAAGGCAAGAAAATAAAAATAAATGGGAAGTAGAATTTTGGATAAAATATAATTGTTATCTTTATATTTGCCTTTTAATTTCAAGGAATAGTCGCTGGCAATGACCTACAACTCTTACAAAAGTATCATGTTATAAAATCATATCATATCGAAATATATAAGATTCAATCAACACCAATCATAATAAACAAAATTGTAACAATAAGCAAAATAATGTTTCTAAAATATTAACTGACATTAGTGGGACAACTATGTTAAATTATTTAATTACATCACATTTAATTATTTTCCAATTTAGATGTCTTAGAAATCTGCGTACCTAACTCACAAATCAGGGATCTTAATATGAAAACATTAAAAGGTATTCAAATCAAAACAAAGTAAGTTTTGTTTTCATAATTATTTAAAACATGAACAAAAACCATAAAGATTGAATTTAGACATTAAAAATTTGGGGGAAATGTGAATGCTAATATAATGCCATTATATTCAAACTCCCAATTTCAAAACAAAATTAAAATGAAATTCAATTAGTAGTAAATGAAACAATTAATAAAAAGGGAAAAGCTCGATAGAGAGAAAATAATGTAACGTAATTTTCTTTTTGTTCATTTTTCTCGGTTACAAAAATCAATATAACTAGCATTAATAAATTAGGGTCACCACCTTAGTAACTAAATTACACTTTGACACTGAAACATGGATTGGTAACCTCTCCTTCAACTTCTTTACTTAAGCATTACTTACCAATATTAAAACAGAACAAAATAACTATAAAAAGTACCAATTTGTTTAACATGTTAAAATGAAATAGTGAATCATATTAAAATGTTAAGCAATGATGATAACCGTTTTTCAATTTCATAAAAATAAAATAATAAATATCACTTATCTATACATTCTATAATACTCATTCTATAATACTCATTCACTTTAATCCTCTTCACAAAAAAAGAAGAAAAAAAAGTTTTTGATAAGTAAAACTCAGTAACTTTTATGTTATATAATGTCCCCCCCCCCCCTATTGATTTCCTATTCTCTATATTTTGAGTACGTATTGAAGATAATTTATTTCAAAATTTTTAGATGGGTTACAAGGTTTGAAATGGATTGAACGGACAAACTGTCTGTGTTTAATTGAGTGATTTGGGTCTATATATTTCAAATGGTTCATTTGAACATTTTCTTAATTCCATTAAGGCATTTGAATAGTGAGGACTAAATTTTCTTGTAATTGGATACAGGAATTCCTCATATATGATGAAGTCGCCAACCTTTAAATCTCCTTTTTGAAATATCTTGCGTCTTATTTAATTTATTTGATGATACTGCTTAGTTTTTCTTCAGCAAATTTTCTTTCTTCTTCTACAAATTGATAAATTTTTCAGGGAATCTTTACTTAGAGCGATTGAAGGTTTTTTTCGAAACGTGCCAACATCGCCAAACAGAGAAATTAACATTCCAATGTCGGAGTCAGCCTTAGACCTCCATATTTTCGGTTACGTCACATGTGATGGTGCAAATAAAATGTTGTACTGTTTTTTTTCCCCATTACACCACTTTTTAATTATTCTGAAATTTCTTTTTAAACATGTCAAGAATCGGATCATACGGGTTCGTGGTCTTTGTTGAACACCGGTCTTACATGATTCACTAACTACCTATGTGCCCACGTGTCTCCTCACTGGTCCTGAATCAGGTATTTAGATAAAAAAGTATGGTTCTGAATATATCCACTCAAATTCACTGAAATTTTATATATCTGAAGCTAGCAGGCAAATATTTTCATATATGAAACAAAAAAAAATTTAGTAAATTTTTTAAAATTTTTTTATCAATTCAATTATCAATCACAATAAACTGAGAAAAAAAAATAAAATTCAGGATATGTTATCTTTTTACGGGAGAAGAAAATGATCAGAATATTTAATGCATTTAAGTCTTTTAAAATGTCTTTTGAGGTTAATTTAAAAATGAAAATAGAGAGCACTGAATCATTTTAAGTGCACCTGCACGGAAATTAAAGAACACGTAATGCCTTTTTTCTTTTTTATTTGTATTCAGCTGTGGCATTAACCGTTAAGTTAAAATAAGTTGTAGATGGCGGCACGTCTGGAAGCTGAAGAGTTCAATAGCGATTAAATTCTTAGGTTGTTAAATAGCAAATCAATTCGGGCTGCCGACCATGAAATAAGCATATGTCCTGTTTTTTCGGAATTAGTCTAAGCGGAGTATTAACTAATTCTTTTAGCAAAGAAATTTGGAAAGCAGTGCCTTATTATTAGTTGGAATTAGTTGTAGAACGAGTAAAGTAAGTGGCCGTATGAAGTTCGAAACGAAAGTTGAAGAATCTTCTGTTCAAGGATTTTTGTATGGTTTAGTAATTTTAGGCCCAGCAGCTGGAAAAGTAAGAATTTGAACGGCTTGAAAATAAAATTATAGTATTCTATTATAAAATGTTTTCTTAAAATTAGTATTAGTTCAGAATGTTCTTTAATAAATGAGTAGACTTATAACAGATTTAAGATGGAACTCATTACAATCTATTGAATAGTATTTTTTTGTGAAGTTCACATGTAGATGTATAATTTAATTTGTGAATTTTAAATTTATATTTCATATTAGAGATTAAAAAAAAAAAAAAATGCATTGAAACTGTCGAACAGTTGTTCTGAGCACATGTCTATTAAAATCTTGAAAACGTGTTTGCTATAAGTAATAAATTTTGGTTCTGTTTGCTATACATTATTGATCGAGATATAAAGTTTGGCAGCTAAAATATTTAACTCTAAGTTAATAGTTTTTCATTCGAATAAATTTAAACAAGTATTGTTATTTTATGTTATCTCTTTTCGATTACTTTTTGTAACGAAATTCACGTATTCATTAGTAAATAGTTAAACATAGCATCTTTGTCAATATCTAGATTTCGGTGTCTCAAAACAGATCAGTTAAGAAATCAGTATGTTCAATATAAATGTAATTGTGAATTTCACTCTTGTATAACATTTAAACACTTGATTAAAACACAAACCCAAATGGGTGGATCTTAAATTAGCGTACTTTTGGCGACTGAGAAAAATTCAAATTGGCGATAAATCGCCTATCTGGTAACCCAGCTAGAAAAGTTCCAGAAAGTCGTAAAATCGAAAGAATCGTATTTTTGTGGTAACCCTACTATGAAAGGGGATCTCGTTTCTATTCTGACGATGATTTATTCTAATTCTTATTTATATTATATTATACTATATATATTTTAATTCTTATTTATTTTATATATTATTTAATTTTTAGCCTAGGCTATATTATATATATTTTAATTCTTATTTATATTATATTATATATATTTTAATTCTTATTTATATTATACTATATATATTTCAATTTTATTTATATTATATTATACTATATATATTTGAATTTTAATTCTCAATTATATAATATTATACTATTTATCTTTGATTTATTTTAATTGTTATTAATATTATACTATTTTTATTTGATTTAATTTAATTAATTTTTATTTTATTATTAATTATTATTTTTATTATATTATACTATATATTTGATTTATTCTAATTCTATATAATCTATATATTATAATTCTTATTAATATTATATTATTTATTAGTTATACTACTTAATTATATTACTTTTAAATTTATTTAGTTATATTACTTAATTATTTTACTTTTTAATTTATTACTATTTTAATTACTGCCGAAGAAAGCATTGTGAATGATGATACGTTTAGAGATTACCTTCACGCGATTGTCATAATTTACCCGCCTGATCACAGATATCCCTCCATCATAAGGTTAGTGCTTTTTTCACGTTTTTTAAAATTATTTCCATATCTTCCACAAATGCTGTTTTACTACGTTTTTTTGTCTTTCGGTCATAATTTAACCGTATTTTTTTACCTTTTTTCAACATTTCGTAGTTATGTTATATATAAGTATATTTATTAAAAAAAAAAATCTTATTTATTTTATACAATCTTAAATATATTTATCTAATTTTTATTGTTTTAAGTAAAATTAAGATCTACCCTATTTCTTATTTTAATGTTTGCCACAAAACGCTGATTTAATACGTTTATTGTCAATCGGATAAAATTTCGCCGTTTCTTTAACATTTCTACCGCTTCGGCTCATGTTTTTTGTCCAACGGTCAAACCCCATCTCGATTCCGACTTGAGACTTTGAGAATTCCGCATTTGGCGCCACTTTGGCGCGATTTTAAAAACGCGCCAAGAAGTACGCTAAATTAGGAATTTACCACACAAATTAACTAGTTATTCCAAAAAAATAATATGAACGAGTCATCATATTTAAATATATTTATTAAAAATCTTTTGATTCTTAATGTTCAAATGTATCTGAATTTGGGTGTGTCTTAAGTTGGATAGATTGTTCCAAAATGTACTAAATTTTCAATGTAAATTTTTAATTGTATTGTAAATAATTATATTCACATATGTTTTTTTTTTTTTTTTTTTTTTTTTTCAAAAAAAAAAAAAATAAAGAATATTTTATGTAATATTGTAAGCATGAATTGATTCTGATGGCCATTTTAAATAAGTTAAGTTTTTCAAATATCCCTTGCTATTGCATTTTTAGTTTTATGTTATATATATATAACTATGGATAAACTTTAAATTTTTAACAAACTATAATATGTACAAAGTTTAATTTTTAAAAGTATAAATTTAATGCTATAATAAACTGTAATTATGTCCAACAATATGCATGTTTTATGTACACTAATTTTTAATATACAGCAGAGAGAATGATGGCTTTTTAATTATATTGTAGTAAACATTGCCTATTTGTACACTGAATTGAATATTGAAAAGGAAATTTTTAAAATATATGAAACAGGATTATTTTAAAGTATTCTTTTCTGTTGTGTAATTTGTTTTTAATCAATTTTAGTGAATAATTGCAAGTGTGAATTATCCATAAAATTAAATGATTAACAAATTGCTTTATTTGAGACAGTTATTGTTTATAGCAGCGTCCATCAAATTACGATTAAGTCAAAGATTATCGCTAAACTTGTGAAACTTATCTTGAAATGCAATATACCTTGGCAATATTTCTTACTCACTTGGCGATTCATTGTCAGGCACTGCTATAACAAAGAAGTACCTTACTTTATTTTGAGCAGTTGTCACTAATATAAGAATGTTTTCTTTGTTTTTAATTAACTGATATTTTTCTAGTTAAAATACACACTTTTGGACAAGCAAGATATTTCATTACTGCAGAATCATCTTTTGGAAGTAAGTTTTTATTTTTATTAATGAATATTTCTTTTGTATTTTAAAAAATACCCCCCCCTCTTTCTTTCTATTGACACTGGTAGTGTTATGACCATTCCAGTAATTCATAAATGTGTTTCTTTATTTTGTATTTTGCTGAAATATTATAGTTTAAAGATGAATTTTTATTGAGGAATTTGGTACTTCTCCATTTCGCCAGTGCAGGCGATGAAGCCGCCAAAAATGATACAATTGATGTCAAATGTAATATCTTTTTTATGTGTATACTGTGCATTGTTGCCAATAAAACCTGCTTGCCAGATTTGTGCTAGCAAAATGGAAAAGTACCAAAAAATTTTTAAAAACTTTTAATTGCCCTTTTTTCAAAATCTAATTTGGGAGGTAATGCATGTAATAGTTTATCTTGTTAGTGGCAAGTTATAACAAAACTGAAGGGTATCAAATATTACTGATAAAAGCCAGCAAATCTTAGATTTTTGTATATCGATTTGCTTATAAAATTTGTGTCAAACATACAATCAGGTAATAGAATCTAATATATTACTTAAATATGATGGATTCCAAGTAGAATAGGATAATATATTCAAACTTCTTATTTTATCACCCTGTTACTTTTAAATAATTAGGTATATATTTGAGCTGTGTTTATTATGGATAACAAGTCTAATTACTGTGTACAAAATTGCTGGAAACATAAAAAATACAACAAACTCCAAAGTTATTTAAGTACAAAATGATATACAGAAAACAATTAAGTATCTATAAGGAGCACCATGCTCTCAAATAAAAAGAAAATGTCTTCATTATGTTTAAAAATTAATACTTTTTACAGATTATGACATTAGAATATAACTATAATAGACTAAAATACATCTTGGACATGGAATTTGAAATTTGGTATGGAACATATAATTTATGTATTGTATAATTTTACAAATGCAACATTACAAATATTTGTAACTTAAAACAATAGGATAAAGGCTTTTGTTGCTCTATATCCTATGAAATCAAAAGATCAAACTAAAAACAAACAAAATCGGAACTTATTTCATGAAAACATAAGGTATTAAAAGAACAGTGATATCTGAATCCTTTATTAACACCACATGTAGGAAAAAATAACAAATGCATCATGGCTAGAGATTAAATTCCTATTGGACAAAAAATAAC
>BMAW01044216.1:27181-43869 GCA_019974015.1 Nephila pilipes
TTGCTAATTCTCTCAAAAGTAATACTTTGTATGGGCTCTGACAGATTTCCTACAGATTCTGGTTGCTTCTTGGACAATTCAAACAGCTTCATTCAGCCAATTCCCTCAGTCTTTGCAATACTCTGTTTTTTTTTTTTTTTGCTGTGTTGGCCAGGTGTGAGGTCACAGGGAAATTCGGGAAAAGTCCATAACTTTTGCCTTAAAGTTGAAATTTCAGAGAAATTCCTTCTTTTCTAAGATCCTTTAATTTGTTGTCAAGGTTAAGGGCTCATTATTTAAGCTTTTCCTTGTGACTGACAAAATCTTGTAAATGTCCCTTTTCCTTTATAAGAGTAACATTGTAGGGAAGGGTAAATGCAGGTTCACAACAATAGGGATATCACATCTGACAGTGCACTAGCTCTTGCTATTTTTTGCTCTAAGGATCTCTTGCTATTTTTATCTTCAAGTAGACCAAGAAGCAAAATAAAATATATATTTAAAATTGCTTTTTTTTATATATTTAATTAACTTTGTATAAATGAATTTTAATAATTTTTTCAAATAATAGCTTTTTCTTTCTTGATTAATGTAATGGGCTGTAATTTTAATTGTAACATATTAATGCATGCTTAAACTAATTTTATATTTAAATATTTTCTGATTTTATGGAGAAAGAATTTCACAAAAATTAAAAGAAAAAGTAATTATTCTTAATGTGTTTATAGTTTTTGTCTTCAAATTAAATGTATTTCAATAGGAACTGCATTGATTATGTTTCACATCCATTGTTTTTGAGGTAATTGCTTTCTTCTTGTATCAAAAAAGTTTCATACAGAATTTTTATTTTCTTTTTAATTACATTAAAATATTTTCTTTTTACCTTACTTTTTGAAATTGTGGTAATTTCTTTCCTGTATTTTTAGTCAAGTTTTCAATATAATTTTAAATATTTAAAATTTTATTTATTTTTTCATTTCAGAAATGCTTTTTCATCTTTCTTTCTTATTTTTTATTCTTTCCCATTCTATTCGTACTTGCATTCAAAAAATTTTGGTCTCGTAATTGTGTAAGTATAATTGTGAAGTTATATCTTCCCTTCTTGTTGAAGAAGTGATGCTAGGAACTTGTAACTGCCTTTTCCTTTCTTTATTAGCGAATGGTTTGGAATAATAAAGAAAATTCTTGAAGATATTATTTTGGAGGATAGGAGATACTATTTTGAAGTATTTCTGAGGAACTTTTTAATATCTTTATGGATGGATTTATATATTTGCAGATATCAGAGTTATTGTATTGTATGAGCCCCATAGTTCTGTATAAAGAGGAATATAAAAGGATTAAAAATAACAAAAGAAATGCAGATATAGTTTTCAAACCTAAGACTTCTTGAAGGTGGCTGTAGAAACAAAAGCAATTCCCAAAAACACAGGTTCAGGAGTGTTCTTAATTCAAAAGTTAATATTAGTTAAAAATACAGATATTTGCATAAAACCCCATAAACCATGAAAGTTGTTGATGGCCAATGAAAGTTGACACAATTCCAGCCAAACTCGCATAAATAATTTTAGTGGCCAAAAATCCCAAATTCAATTCAAGATTGGAATGAATGTATCCTCTTTATTGTTAATCCTGTTCCACTTAAATTCATCAATGCAGGAATTTAAGTTGCATGTAATTCCAAATTCTTTTTATTACTCCATTTGGTCAATTCTTCAAGTCTTTCAACTTCTTATGTATGCACATCATACACAAGAAGGTGAAAAACTCTTGAAGCTCACAATGTTATAAGGGTGATAAATTTGAAATGTCTAAATGAAAATTGCAGTTAATAATAGCTGAAAGAACTTGTTTAAATAAGGGCTAAACAAGGTTACATATAAACTTATGGCAAATAAGGAAATAGACCATATATCATGTTATGGCAAATAGCAATGCAAGAAAAATGTGTTTGAGATTTCATACTTTAGTTTTAGTTTTGGTTTAAGTGAACTATAACTAATCAGTTATGAAAAACTACTCCACACAAAATTTTGGTTTTATTGTGAAATTCTTAATGCATTGTATTCTAAAACAACTATTGGACAACTCTCTAGAAGAAGCAAGCAATTTTACATGAATATTGGCTGACCCCTAAGCTTAGTGCTTGTCAATAGTTATTTGGCGAGTTGGGTGGAAACATCCTGTTCAATGTTGCAGTGTCGAACAACATTCAAAAATTTAAATTTTTTTTAAAAAAATACAGCAGTCAACAACAACATACTGATATATAATGTACAAAAAATGATATATATATATTTTTTTTTGCTAATTATTCAGTTTTAATTAGTAAAATGATAATTTTAGTTGTAGGATGTCTTAAGATGTCGATCTTAGTTTTGCTTTTTCTTTACTTTCACTAATATGATCTCTGTAATTCTGCCTAGCTTCTAAGTTGTATTAGATAAGTTGTTTTCCTTTATGAGCACCATTACTCCTGGACTAACATTATTTTTAGTAAAATGCCATTTGGATCTTTGTTGGCTGTGATTCGGGTAATAAATGCAGCCAGCTTTCTATAAATACAATATAATTTTTGCAGTATGCTGCCATTTCTTTAATACACCATGCCACTGCAACAGTGGTTAATGATCAACCTATGATAAAATGAGTGGGTGTAAGTACTTCTAAATCATTTGCATCATTACACAAATAGATCTTGAATTCAAAATTTTTTCAACTTCAGCTATGTAAAATTCTTTTGTAAAATATTTAGATTACCAACTGCATTTTTAAGGTAAAATTTAAACAATTTTAACTCCTGAAAGCGTACTGAAATGAATTCTAGGAGAAATAAATTTCCTTTCAATTGGTGCCAATGTTATTTAATTTGTTGGTGCATCATCAAAATGTTTCACTAAAATCTAAAGATGTTTTAATTCAGAGCTGGCTCCTATAAAGTTGCTTCGATTATCTGAAAATATGATTTTGCATTTTCTACACCTGGATACAAATATTTTTAAAAGATGCTATAAATGAATCTGTTTAGTCTAGTACTACTTCTAAATGGAAAGGTAATGATGGTAACATATGAAATGAACACGAATGGTAAAACATATGAAATTGTGTAGCAATTGTCTTATTTAATCTGTCCTTATGTTGATGTTTATATTTTATGATGAAAGACCCACAAAAACTCAATGCAAACAATAGTAAATAGAGGACTAGGTGTGATTCTTTCAGTGAGTAAATTACCTATAATTTGTTCTGTAACCTTTGGCTTGTTTTTAGCATGAATTATTTTACTGCCGTTTTTCTGCCCCACTGAAGGAGAGGGTGAGTGTGCATTAGCATGCAAATGTAGCAAAAACATCCCATTATGACTGTCAATAATTTTTAAAAAATAATGGAAATTTCGGACCCCCTCCTAATATGAATGACATTTTTTTCATCTAAAAAGGTAATGCAAGGAACTCACCTGACTATTTGGTTTCGTTTTTTAAGGGCATGTAAATTCATGAGCAAATATTTACCTGAATCATTCTTATTAATCTGCTTTTTGAATCCTAGAACTATTCATTTATTGGAGATCCAACTTTTCTTTTGATACTGTGATTTTTTTTTGGTTGCAAAGTAATTTGTAAAGAAAGCTATACACACAAATTAGTTTTGAATAATATTACTTAAATTTAAAAGATCTTCAACAAAGGATGAGTGTGTTAATTGTAGGAAGTAAACTAATACCTTATTGTTTTTTTTAAGTACAGATAAATGAGACTCATTTAAGACGACATCAATATTAAGTTTAACACTAGAATCCTAAGTAGAGTGTTATACATTCAGGTCTATGTTACCATTAATTGTCAAGAATATTTTTAAGGGTTTGAACTCTTAGATATATAATCCGAATTGAGATGGGGTGGAATATTTTTCCACTTGTAGATTTTTGTCAAGGTCTGTATTTTTGACACTTGATTGTTGGTGAATATTTTAGTTTATATGAAAGCGTATATATCCAGACTATTGCAATCGTTGAATCTTCGTAATAGCCCTCTTGTTGCTTTTAGTGCAGTATTAATAAAACCAATCCATGTTGGATCTGCGTAACAGGATTTTACAAGTATCTATCAGAAGAGGAAAGCGAATTTTTTCTATCAGTTGCAAGAGAAGACACGCTGACATTTCCAAATGAGGAATTGAAATGACTGATTGGAGTAACTCTTGGCCCCGTGTAGTAATCAGGCATTGCAGAATGGTCCCACTATAGCTCATGCATATCATAAGAGACAACTAAAATGGATAACCAGTGTCTGGGAGTATAGCTGAGCACCCTTTCCCTGTGGATTATATCAGAGAACCTCAGGCACTTGCCTCCTTTTGGAAAGTACAGGCATCCGGGCCCCCCCCCCTAGTGATATTTTTCTTCATGGGTTTTACTGTCTATGGTGAACATGAGTGACCTCCCCCCTTAAATACCCTAGCGATCCTTCTCTATTTTCGACCCTACATATTGTCTACTAGTTTTTATCTATTGTCAATTTTTTCACATGTTTAGACCACAGTTGCATCTCATTTGGTACAGCTTGACCACATCTCGCTCATGCACCCCTAAACTTCACTTTCACTCATTCTCTATTTTCAACCCTCCTTAGCCACCATTTTTTTTTTCAGTGGAGTAGAATATCTTTCCAATTTTAAGTTTTGGTGCCAAAATTTTTACAAGAAAATCTTGGTTTAGTAATAACTGGATCAAGAAGAGCTATTAGGTTCATATTATTAATTATTTAAAGGTTCCAGTTGCAAAAAATATGTGTACATTTCCTACTTGTAAGTAAGAAATTTCATCTTGAAGGTGGTACTAGATTCGTTCTATCGTCTTCCTCAATATTTGCTTTAAATCTCTTGCTTAATCTTAAATCTCTCAATTAACCTTTAAACATCGGCGGTACATATGCTGTACCAAAAATTTATTTTTCTCTCGCTTCGGCTCCGGTACAACTGCTGTACCAAGCTATGTAGAGAAGTTCTTTCCCCCTTTTTTTTCCAGCACACCCTTTTACAACTTTCCCTAGCCCTTTTTACGACTTTGCTTCTATTGTCCGTAATTGGGTGGGGACATTTTTCGCCAACGTTATCAGTTGTGAGCAAATTCCTTATAATTGGCGACCTTTAAGAACAACCAAATTCGAAAAAATGACTTTACGCTGTCTATGATCGATATAATTTTCTATTCTCTTGTTTTTCTTCGAATTTTTAGAATGAATCTGAAATTTCACCCTGAAATAGAGATTGAGAATTTGATGAAATATTTAGATGAAGAAAATTTTGTTGATAGACACCCAAAAATATCTGATGGTGATTTAGCAAATTTACCATCTAAGAATGGAGGAAAGAAAAATTAACCACTTCCAAGCAAAAATTGAGGCAGATTACCACAAGCACATGGGATATGTTGATTTAGAAGACCGCAGTGCATCCACCTACACTTTTGCTAGACGAACAAGGAAATTGACAAAAAATTATTCTTTAGCCTCATCGATATTGTTGTGTTTCTGATATGTTAGTCATGCTAAACTAAGTTAAAAACTCAGTTTAAAAGACTTTAGAATGAATTTAATAACATTTCTGATAGGAAAATTAAATCATAAAAATGCAGAGCCATTAGTAATAAAAAAAATTAAGGCAATTGATAGTAAATTTTCTCATTGGCTAATTGACGAAAAGAAAAGAAGAAAGTACACATATTGTGCAAAAAAGAATATACGAAAAAGAACAACTATTATCTGTAAGGCATGCAATTTGGCTCTTTGTATTGACCAGAACTGTTTCGAAGAATAACACACAATTTATTTAAAAATCTCTTAACATATAAACCAATAAAAAACCAAAAAACTAGAATAAAAAAGATTAAAACTGATACATTTTTAATAAATAGAAAGGAAAAAATAAACAAAAAAAGATTTTTTAAGAGCCAAAAATTTTAAAAAGTAGAATTAACTTCACATTTTTAAAACAGACATTTCAAAAGCATTGTTACAAGAACTTTTCAATTTAAGATATAAATTTCATTTAAAAACAAAAAATCAAAACAAAAAAAAACAAACAAATGAATACTTTTTTTTCCTTTAAAATTAAAGTTTCATAGAAATATTTGATATAAAAAAGTAATAGTATTTTCATTGGAATGCATGAATTAACTGAAGGTTTTGCCTTAATTTGACGTACTTAAGATTTACTCAGCAGCTTTGAAACGTGTACAATTAAGTTAAAAATTATTTTTTAAATCTCTCTTATGATAATATTTAATGACAAAAGGAGCCACAGTAGCTGACGAGTGAGATCGTAAACTCGTAGCCGGGATTGAGTTGTGAATTCGAATCCAGTTCAATTGAAAAACGGCTATTAAGCCTTTTTACGTTCTAAGTCCTCATGTTCGTGTGGTGTGGAAGTTTGGTGATTGGATTCTGTCCTCATTGATTGACCGTCTTTCAAATTTATAAAGTCGTCACCAATAACTTTCCTATTGTATCAAAATGCGATGTTATTAAAATGTCAAATCATAATATTTGGAGTACATTGATTTTTTTTTTTTTTTGCATTAAAAGGGGGTTAATTTAAAAATTAAAATGCTTAGTAATAATGTTCAGCATATTGTTCTTACATTTTTCCTTCTTTTACATATTTCGTTGAATAATTCTGAAAACATGAGGCATTATTTTTTTTACATGAGTTCAATGTTGCAGTTAAATCGGTAAGTTGCAATAATAAGACCACAGATAAAGTCTGCACATTAAACCATTCGATTACACACACACACACATATATATATAAGCAAGCACTGAATAAATTATTACGAGTTTATGATTGAACTACCGCATTCTCAAAGTGCATAGTCATGAGATTGCAGAAGCTATTAATTATTGTTTTAACATACTTGCTTCTAGAAAATATCTTAGTAATATGGTATAGCTTTCGCTTTCTTTCTTATTTGTTTTGTTTGAAAATGTTAATTTACGCAATACACAACTCTAAGTTATGATAAATGTACATTTGAAAGTTTGTATATCACTCAATTAAAAATGGGAACTAGGAATTCAGAAAAAATTATGATATGATATGGCGCCAAATATTAGGATCTTTTTTTCTCGTCAATGATTACTGACAAAAAAATCAGCAACCCTTACTATCTCCCCTTTGTAACTAGAAAACTAACCGTACCACACATGGTGAACTCGAACATCCCAGTGGGGGAAAGAAAAAAATTATCTCAATCCTAAAAGCGCCGAGTGGAATGGATATTTTGACTTAGAATCAGCCGAGTTCTAAAGGTTAATATTTATTGAAACTTTTCTTTTCCTGGCATCAGCAGTTAATGCAACTTAAAGCATACGAAATCCAACTATTAAATCAAATATTATTATTTTTTTTTGCTTCTCCTGTAAGTAAGATAATTGTTTAGGCTTCAACCTGAAATCGTAGGCAACAAAGTATTAATTACAAATCTTAGTTTTGTAGATGACTTTTCAGCCTCAAGTATTCCATGATGAGGTATATAATAAGCTATAGAAGAAGAAATAGTATTCTGGACTTTTCCCTTAAGGATTCAATTTTTCATATTTATTTATGAAATTGGTAAAAAGTTTGTTCTTTGCTGGTCTCTATTAAATTTTCTAATTGTTTTATTCAATTGTTTTTTTGCAATATTCAGAGAGTAACCTAGAACATGAAGTCCTTTTTCACAAACAAGCATTTGATCACATAATACTACAGTTTTTGATTTAATATATGTGGGAATACATGTAATATAGAATTTTCATTCATTTTTTTTTCTCTGTATTTTTTTTATATTTCATTCGAAAGTGTGGCTGGTGCTTGTTGCGAAATATCAATGGCATTATGTTTCAAAAGATTAGCTCCCCTCAGGGGGCTCATCTACCTGAGATGAGTACGGGCTTCACAACCCCGAGGTACCTCAGTGATCTTTGTTTTCCTCTTCTTCTCCCCCTCTTTTTTTCCTGTCATGTGTTTTGCTTTGGGGGGTTTTAACAGTTTAAACTAACTTAGTTTTATTTTTCTTCAGTGTTTGTATTAACTCTTGTGTTAAAAAAATATAAAAATAAAAAAAAAATGAATATAAATATTTAAAAATAAAAAAAAAAAAAATTTGTGGTGTCTCTACTAAAACACTAAAAGGCCGACGGCGTATCAATGCCGATTTCCTGCATGCCTAGCTCTGGCAATACGGGGCCCCAGTACCCCTCATGCGGAGGTACCTAGTGGGAGACCGCATGGGCGTGATTGGAAAAGGCCCTGGTTAGGGAAGGGTGTGCGAGGAGAGGAGTTGCGTGCGCCGTCGATTACAGTTTCGGAACGTCATCCTTAAAATGTTCCCTGAGGGAGAGCCTTGGTTGCGTGTGGCTGGATGGTGTGACCTCCATCCCATTGCGAGAAATACTCCTCGGCTTCGGCCTTGGACCTGTGCCTCTGCCTGGGCACATAATGGGGCAGGTCACATTGTCCGGCTGAAACAAATCTCTCCGTCGGTTACTCGTTTCCGCGTTAGGAAAGGGTGGGGAGATGGGTCTGGCGGGGACCCATCGAACTAGAATTCTTTCCGTGTAATTTTTTTTTCTAAAGGCAAATATGGTGACAACTAAAGAAAATTCGATTGTGGCTCCCAAAGCTGTTAAAAACTCAAATAAATCAAATAATGAATCATGGGCTGATCGTGTAGAATGTCAATTAGAAACTGAAAATATAAAAAAATCAGAAAGTACAAATAATAACTTTAGATTCTTTCTAATAAAAAGGGAAACCGACAATTTTACTACCATATCTCCCTTTTTAATACAAAAGGGGATACAAGGAATGGTAGGAACAGTTCAGGAAATAAAGAAACTACGATCTGGTGACCTTTTAATACAAGTTTGTAATTCTAATCAAGCAAAACTGATTATGAATATGAAGACCTTAGGACCCTATTCTGTGACAACTTCACCGCATAGGAATCTTTATTACTCTCGTGGCGTGGTATCCTCAAGGGATTTGGAAAATGTGTCGGAGGAAGAGATTTTGGAGAATCTGCAGGACCAGCTGGTTTGTGGTGTCCGGAGGATTATGATTAGGAGAGATGGTAAGGTGCTTAACACCCAGCACCTCATCTTGACCTTTTTGTCTCCTACCCTGCCACAGACAGTTCAGGCCGCATATCTCCGACTCTCCGTCCGACCATATGTTCCAAACCCTCTGAGATGTTTTAATTGCCAACGATATGGCCATTCCAAGAACGCTTGTAGGGGACAGTTGACGTGCGCTCGCTGTACAGCAACAGTGTTGGCCTTCCTCTGAGTAGGCCTTTGATAATTTAATTTAATATTGTATGCCACATCAACAGAGAAAGACAAATTCTAATATTTTAAAATCACTATTTTATTTACACTATTATATTTACATTATTTACAAGACAGTATCAGCCAAAATCTCTATTATCATAGTTACGGTCTAATACAATCACAGCCAAACTTCCAAGAAGCCAGCTAGCCAGTCAGTCAGTCATCATCTTGATCTAATCAGATCTCCTTTATATGTATTCGGGAATCTGCATTCGATACCGTCAACTTGACAGTTAAAAATCGGCATCCAATGAAAAACAACTTCATATGACGTAATAGAAAAAAACACCGTCGAATGCAAATTCCCGATTCCATTACCAGATGCGTGGGGTGACGTCATATTGGAAAATGTAATTCCACTTGATTACTGCGATATGACAACAAACAGGGCACGATAGTGCTTCCTGTAACGCTGCAGAAAAGTGCGTCAACTGTCAGGGCAACCACCCTGCATACTCTCGTTCTTGCCCTAAATGGGCTGAGGAAAAGGAAATTTCAACGGTGAAGACGCTGCAGAATTTGTCTTATCCCGAGGCTCGCCGTGTAGTTTCTTCCCGTACTCCTATACAGGGAAAAAGCTACGCTACGGTCACCCAGACTATTAAAGTTTCAAAATCCACCCAATATCCTGAACCTGTTCCTACAACTAAGACTACGCAACCTATCAAAAAGACACCGCAACCAGCCACTAAAGCTCTGCAAACCAATAAAAAAATAAATATTCTTAAAACCCCTTCCTCTGCAAAAGCTAATCAGACAAGGCCATTGGCCAGGTCCAAGGCTTTGCAGAGACAAAAACTGAAACTAAATGCGAAGAACAGCGTTCCTCGCAAAAAAACTAGAGTCATCGACGGGGATGCGGTGGTATTACACCCATCGCCCGAAGATTATGACTCCATGGGGGTCCTGGAAACGGGACCTTCCGCTTCGAGTGCGCCCAGTTAATGGCTTTTGTTTCCTGGAACTGCCGTGGTTTACGACCCAGACTAGAGGATCTCAAATCCATACTATCTATGCACCAACCTGTCTGTGTTGCTCTTCAGGAAACTTTTCTGAAGAGTAATATGACAACCCGCGTGCGTGGATATCATTGTGTACGACGGGATGTTCATGTCGCATCACCTTCTTCTGGAGGTGTTTGCATTCTGGCATCCCAGAACTTTCCTCATAACGTCGTTACACTGACCACATCGTTGCAGGCTGTGGCTGTGCGAATGCACACTCGCACATTAATCACAGTCTGCTGCATTTACCTGCCACCTAACGATGTTGTGTCACAAATGGATTTAGACCAACTAGTCGATCAGTTACCAGCTCCCTTCCTTCTGTTTGGTGATTTTAATGGACACAGCCCTCAGTGGGGGTATGATGGTACAAATTCTCGTGGTCGGCAGATCGAGCGATTGATCTCTGATCACAGTCTCTGTCTGCTGAACACCGACGAGAAGACGTATTTCTATGCTCCCACTAGGACATTTCATTCCCTTGATCTAGCCATTTGTTCACCGACATTGCTGCCGTCGCTGAATTTAGAGGTTCTAAATGATCTCTATAATAGTGATCATTTCCCTCTCCTGATCTCCCAGGTTCATGGTAGTGGGGTGCGATTTCGTCCCCCCACTTACCGCTTCAACCGGGCAGATTGGGATTTATTCACACGGCTAGCAGTTATTACAGGTATAATGGTTCAAGATCGAGATTTAAATAGCTCTGTCCGACATGTCACTACCTCTATCGTGGACGCTGCTGATGCAGAGATACCGAAGAGTAGAACATCACAGAGGAAGATGAGTAAACCATGGTGGAATAAGGAATGTCAATCCTCCTACCGGGAACAAAAGAAATTGTGGGGTATCTTCAGACGATATCCCACAACTGAAAATCTCATAGCCTTTAAAAGGGCAAGGGCGATTGCTCGCAGAGTAAGGCGACATAGTCAGAGGGAATCATGGATCAGGTATGTCTCTTCCATCACATCGTCTACCACAAGTCAACAGTTATGGAGAAAGGTAAAAGCTGTGAACTCCCTGTATCGGGAATTTTCTATCCCGATACTGGAAACTGCAAATGCTGTGCATTGTTCACCTGTCGAAGTGGCCAATGTCATTGGCCACTCTTTTGCTAGTGTGTCAAGCTCCGATTCTTACAGCGCTACTTTTTTAGCGACTAAGAATCGTTCTGAGCAGACACCTATCAACTTCAGGTGTCGGCAACCTCTCCCTTACAACTGTGACTTTGACATGTGGGAATTGAGAAAGGCTCTGTCCTTGGCTAAAAATACCAGTCCAGGCTCTGATGGTATAACATACGATATGCTTCGCCACTTGAGCGAGGATTCACTTGTCAGTCTCCTTTACCTATACAACCGAATATAGAGGGAGCATGTGTTTCCTAGCCAGTGGTAGGAAGCAATCGTTATTCCCATTCTGAAGCCTGGTAAGGATCCAAAGAACCCTCTCCACTATAGGCCTATCGCTCTGACGAGTTGCCTGTGTAAGACGCTAGAACGTATGGTCAATGCCCGTCTCGTTTATCAAATGGAAAAGGATCAATGCATTCCTCCGTTTCAGAGTGGCTTCCATAAAGGAAGATCCACAGTAGATAACATCCTTCTACTCGAAAATCAGATTCGTTCTGCTTTCGTACGGAGGAATCATTTGGTTTCTATTTTCTTTGATATCGAAAAGGCATATGACCGTACGTGGCGCTATGGGATTCTGCGCACTCTTTACGATTATGGTCTGAGAGGCAATTTACCTCTTTTTATTAAAATGTTTTTATCGTTTAGATCTTTTAAAGTACGGGTTGGTAATATTTTATCTTCATCTTTTATTCAATTTGAAGGAGTTCCTCAGGGGAGCATTTTGAGCCCCACTCTTTTTATTTGTCACATTTCTCCCATACTTTTTCATTTACAACCATCAGTTCATGGTTCATTATACGTGGACGATCTGCAGATTTCCTGCGAAGGATCGTCAATGCGTATCATTGAGCGACGACTTCAGACCGTAGTCAATAACCTGGTTACATGGTGGGATGCAAATGGGCATAGTATTTCTCCCAGTAAGAGTAGTTGCGTGCATTTTTGTAGGAAACGGGGCCTCCATCCCGATCCTGACATTCGCATCCGTAATACGTCTATTCCTGTCGTCCCTGACGTCCGCTTCCTCGGAGTAATTTTCGACCGCAAACTCACTTTCCTTCCGCACATTTTACATCTGCGGAAGAGGTGTGAGAAATCCCTCAACATCTTGAAGGTGTTGTCCAACACCTCTTGGGGAGCGGATCGAACTTCATTACTCCGAGTGTATCAGTCGGTGATTCTGTCTCGGATTGACTACGGATGCATCGTCTACGGATCTGCTTGCAAAACTACCTTGCGGAAACTTGACCCAGTCCACCATAATGCTCTGAGAATCTGCTGTGGTGCGTTCCGAACGTCACCTGTGCAGAGTCTCTATGTCCTCTGTAACCAGCTACCTTTGGCTTTGCGGCGCCTGAAACTGTCGCTCTATTATCATTTCAAAATGTCATCTCTTCCATCTCATCCTTCACAAAACATTAATACCAGCCCATCTTTAAGGAGACTGTACAGTGCTCGTCCTTCCTTCATCCGGCCTTTTTCTGAGAGGGTGAAGGTATTCATCGAGGAACTCAGCCTACATGACTTGGATGTTCAGCAACGAAATTTTATTAAATTTCCACCTTGGAATATTCCAAGGTTTATTTATCATAACCCCTTTGCTTCTTACAGCAAGAACACCACATGTCCCATTGTTCTCCGGAGAATCTTTGCCTTCCATCGCTGTCAGTATGATGATTTTATTCCTATTTACACAGACGGATCGAAAGGAACTGGATACGTCGGCTGTGGTGTCGTTTCGAACGACATCAGGCACAGTTACCGGCTCGACTCTTCCTGCAGTGTCTACACTGCCGAAGCAGTCGCCATCTACTGTGCCCTGAAATTAGTCGAGACATCCAGTTCTCGAAAGTTCGTTGTATATACTGACAGCAGGAGCGTCCTGGAAACATTGGTACATCTTGACGATCGAAGTCATCCTATCGTGGTTGAAATTGCTGACGTTATTTGCCGGCTTTATAGCAGGGGTTATGATATAAAATTCTGCTGGATACCTAGTCATGTAGGTATTTTAGGAAATGAACAAGCGGACTCGGCTGCATGTTCGGCAACGAATCCTCTGCAGTTTGCAGTCCCATTTGAGGACTTACGACGTCACATTTTAAATCTCATTCATCAGACATGGCAGGAATCGTGGAATCTTCATATAAATAACAAATTACACTCAGTGAAGCCGATCATTGGAGAATGGCCTGTATTTCCGGTGCGAAGAGCCGATGTCAGATTGACTCGCCTTCGCATTGGACATACTCGTTTTACACACAAACATCTTTTGTTTGGAGAAGATACTCCCGAGTGTCCTTCCTGTCATGTCCCTTATTCTATTCATCACATTTTAATTGACTGTCCGGTGTTTGATCATCATCGCCGGATTTTTTTTCATTCATCTGTTTTAAATCTATCGGACTTGGTGGGGGAAAATCCCCACCAAAATTTATTTGCTTTCTTAAAACATATTGGTCTTTTACACCAAATTTGAAATTTTACCTTTTATCCTGTTTCTTAAATGCATAAAATTTTTATGTTTTTAAAGTATATTTGAATTGATTTTAACGAATGTTTGGTGCAGCATAGCCTACTTTGGCTCTTGCGCCATTAAACTCTAGAGTCACTCACTCACTCAAAAGATTTGCTAGTAGTGAAATATGCGTAAAAAAAATGAAACATGAAGAAATTTCTAAATTATAAGAATTTCTCTGTTCAATAATTGTGTATTTATTATTGAAATTATTGATTTTTCTTTCTTTTTTTATGCATAATTTTTGCAAAGTTTTTCAATTATTTTATATGTATTTTTATTAGGCTGAACCACTCTATGTGAAACTATTCACTGCACATGAAGAATTAACCTTAATGAGTAAGTATTTTTGAAATTATATAATAGCTCATACTAATTTTATAATTAAAGGTATGAATATTTAGAAACATTTATTGCAAGTTGGAATTGTTAATGTGAATTATGTATAATAGTATCTTAAGGAATATATGTCATCACATGCTGTGTCAAATGGCACCGCCTGTTCCTTGTTTCCTTTTGTTCAGCAATTTTTCTATAAAAAAAGTTTGTCTTGTTATAGAAATAATTATGAAAATTATTGAATTAAATGTTATTAAATCAAAAACTACTAGTGTAATTTAATTTTTACTTGAAATTAGATTTTTAATGATGCAGCTTGAATTGTAGAGTTAGGTTTTAAATTTTATGGAAAAAAAGAGGAATTTTATGGTATTGCCATGAAATTCATATGTTTGTATTTGCCTAAAGTGGCATTAATGAAGTTTTAAAAATTAATGTATGAAATGGATGTTTTGAACAAGATGGTTATCGGCCATATTTATTTGATTAATCTTTAGTTTTATGCTATTCTGTTGAAATTTGAAGTCTAATCATTATTTGTATTGAAATGCTTTTAAAGTGCATTAATTAAAAATGATAAATTTATTTGCATCTGAATTTGAAGTGAAAGCTTTATATTGTAAATTAGTGTAAATATTTGGCAAAAAAAAAAAAAAAAAGGTTTCAGTTATGCACTGTAAATGCAAAGCCTTGCATTTAAATTGAAATTGATTATTTATGAATCAATAAAGTTGTATAAATGTTATAAAATATTTGGGGAGAATAGGAAATATTGCTCTTAGATATATTTAGACAATTTGAATTAGTTTCATTTTGTGTGAAAAATGGATTTTCTTCATTAACTAGTATTCATCATTACTTAATACAAAGTCCCTTCTAGTGTTTTAGAGTTGTGAATAAACAATATTTCAGTCTTCTAAGAGAATTTATTTTTAATAATTGTGTTGAATTAAGTAAACTAAATATTATGATGCTTCAAGCCAGATAAGATGTAATTACATTTGGTTTTTTAGTATATGTTTAGGGGTTGATTATTTTTTGAAAATTCTGCATTTAAGTTTTTAAATAAGTGCAACATCTTGCGATTGATTTGAGATACTTTAACAATTCGAGATGTTTGAAAACATTAAAAAAGATGACTTAATGCTGACTCCCTTGGAAATAAACTTGGATATTACAGACTAAATGTCTGTATTTGAACAGATGTTTCCATTAATATTGTAAACATTGAGTTTGATATCAATTTATTGTTTTAAAGTTATGGTAAACATTCTTTACTACTATATAAAATATTTTTATTGAATGAATATTGGAGTATAAAGATTTATAGCATCTAATATGATAATCATAAATAAGAAACAAGATTTTCATTTGACAGATTTAGTAAAGGTAATGAGAAAAAATACCCATTATAATTTACTAATGTAAATAAATAATTTTCCAAACTAATTACCATTGAAAAAATAGAAAAAGATATTTTTACTACATTAAAAGTATTGTAGCTTAAATAAGTAGTAATCCAAATGTATATCAATACAATAATTAATAATTTATTTTTCAACAATTGATTTTGGGTTTACTAAAAGGTAAGGTAGATTTAAGCCCATTTTCGTAAATATTTATAAAGTTATTAATCTTATTAATGTTAGTTGAGAACTAAAATTGTTTTTGAAATTCTTAATTGAAATGAATAATTTTGTAATATAAATGAAAACCCTTTTGACTTTAAACTATAGAAATATGATTTCAGATTGATGCAAAATCTTTGTCATTGAAATTAAAAGCTCTAAACTGTATGAATATGATTTCTTTAATGAAATGTACAAGTAGATATTTGAAATGTCTGAATTTGCATTATTTTAGAGGATGAACGTTACTTTGAATGTCATTTTCCACCTTGTACTAAAATGGAACAAAGACCTCAAGAGTTCAGCATCTGCGGCTTATGTCAAGTTACAAGATATTGCAGTTACGAGTGCCAAACAAAAGATTGGACTTGGCACAAGCCCATATGCAACCAAAGGCCTAGACCTGTATTTATAGAAAGCTATCCAGATCGATGATTAGTTAATGCAATTGTAGAGTTTGGAAACTATTCAACTTGTCATATGTAAGATATTCTATTTTCTTGGGAAGCATCAGCATTTTGAAAGGAAAAAATTTCTTATTTAAATGGTGTTCCAAAAATTTGAGGAGATGAGCTCATACCTTTTTTGTGATGTTTTTAAGCCTAACTTTTTGCCTAGTTGTTGTGCAAAGTTTTACATTTTAATAATTTATAAACAATGTTTTTTAAGGAACAGATTTCAGTATTAGTAGGGGTATTTTAAATATATTT
>BMAW01044216.1:48869-101728 GCA_019974015.1 Nephila pilipes
CTTCGTTAATATTATAAAATATACAGTTCTGGGCAAGGTTTAGCCGAAGCAACGTTCAAAAACCTACAGATTCGCAGATCAAAAGCTGCAAAGCTTATGTGATCCTGGAAATCCATCAACCCTATATTTTGACACAAAATTTATGACTAAAACAAACGATAATGGCATTAAACAATAGTAAAAAATGTGGTTACATGAAATCTCTACATCTCTAAAATTCATAAACAGTCGTACCTCCGCACATGTTTTATCCAGGGTTTCATCGTCGTATCATCTTTTAAAATTCTGTCCGATTTGGTGACGGAAAAACTCATCGTAAATTATTTACTTTTTTAAATGTAAAATTGGCTTTTCACATCATACTTGAGATTTTAACTCTATCATTTTATATTTGTTTTAATCAATTATTGTATTTCATTTGTCGGTTATTTTTAATGTGTTTTTCTTTTTAAAAAAATAACATTAAAAAAAATGTTTGGCGCTGTTAAACCAGATTTGGTTCTTGTCCATAAACACACGTTTTTATTCACTACGTATATGACCTTAATTCGTTGCAAATCCTTGGACAGAAGCCAAACAATTTTTTCCCATGAAAAGTAAAGGGAAAATGGTTGATTCGTTCCGATGAAAAAAGTTTATTGTTACTGCCTTATTATACATTGATGAATGTATACAAAATTATTTAAACACTACTTTATACTAAAATACATTAATATAAAGGGATTGAATGAAATAAATGAACATTTAACAAACTTTAATTTTCTCTTTCCTGTCTATTTTCACTTGGTCTTGGCTAAAAATAAACATGTTTGACCTTTACTAAAAATATGTTAAAAGAACTTTGTTTTTGGCTTTTTCTTAAAACATTTAAAAAATAAAAATGAAAAAATTCCATGCAAAGTTTTGCAACAAACAGAGTTAGCCACCTAAGGTGTTATTTTTTTTTTTTTTTTTTTTAACATATAATTATTATTAAATTACTCAATTAAATATAAGAATTTTAAGTAAACGAGATGAAATATCGAGAAAGGGACAATAGTAAACTTTTCCGATATTAAAATTAAAGGGTACAGTAAATTTTTAAATTGAGTATATTTAATCAATATGTAATTAAAATTAAAGCAAACGATAAAGTATTGAACTGAATATATTTAATCAATATGTAATTAAAATTAAAGCAAACGATAAAGTATTGAACTGAATATATTTAAACTAAATGTAATTAAAATTGAAGCAAGCGATAAAAAATTCAAATGTGGTGTGATACGCGAAAAGTGATCCAACTAAAACAATACCCCCTTTTTAGGTGGCTAATTAGACATTCTTTGATCACTCCAGACAATAGTATTGATTGGTGTTTATGGGAAATAGAGCAACAAAGGCCAACAGTATTACTGCCTGTTTGTGTTTTGTTAGGGTGTCATGAATGATTGATTCTTTTATTAACGTCGCTCTCTCTCTCTCTCAAAAAGCAACACTAGGGTTACTATCGATGGATCTCCTAATTTTGAACTTCAGTCAAGTGACGAGGACGACACCTGAGCTAGCTTCTCCCTCTCCAAACTTCTACATTATCTCAACGGGAGGATATTCAGCCTCAATAGATGCAACGTTCATCAGCCCTTTTTTTCGGAGTGTAACACGTGGCAACAAAACTTCACGAGACACAACGCCGGTCACTGGAATATCGCTATTTGCTCGTAGTTCAGACTACGTGTTCCGCTATCGAATTATGATTGTTTGTAAAAATCGCACTGTAAAGCAATACAATTGGGCTATGCCAACTATACTAAGGCTATGCCTTCCTTCAATAACTTTTTAACACTGACAAGTATCCTGATAGAAAGTTTATTTATATTTTCATATGTTTACATATACTATCGTGACTGTTCAAACCGTCGTTTATTTATTGAATAAAGTGACGGTTCGTAGTGAGGTATATACGAGTACCTAGCCTTACAGGCTTTAAACTCTTTATCAGGGTAATTTGAAGCAGAACAGGTTCCTAGTATTCAGAGTCATGAACCGTCACTTATTACTTACGGACGGGTGAGTGTTAGTATTTTGATAGCACAAGAGCTAGATGTGGAGATGCTGTGCCAAGCAAGGTAAATCTAGGATCCAGACGTTTGGGAAAAAAAAAAAAAAAGATAAGAATTTGGTTTGAAAGAAGGAGAATCAAAAATAGAGAAGTATTATTGTTAAAGTATCCCAGGGCGCGCGCCACTTGTTTACCGAAGATAGTGAACTCCTTGAGGAAGAAAAAGATTACTAGGGTGCCTCGGATTGTTGATGCCAATCAATATATGAAGAAGACAAGCCGACCTGGAGGGCCAGTCCCCCCCATACAATCCCCAGGGGTAGGGTGCTCAGCTATACACCCAAACACTGGGTACCATTTTTAGTCGTCTCTTATGGCATGCAGGAGCTGATGTGGGACTTCTTTCACACACGGTCACCACAAGGGTGTATGCACCGATGGGATAACTGTACAGTCTGTGAATGTGTTATGATATATTAAAAATCTTTCTTCACGCACAAAACAAAACTACTTGAACTTTTTTTCCTTCCCTATGTCTTTAACCCTTACTTAAGGTTCTCCTTATTCTTCACCTTTTCGCTAAATTACTTTCCCTTATCACAATTTACAAATATAACTTATTATTACTTTAGAACTCATAAATCATCACTTAAATTCTTACAAACTCTCATTCCTTACAGTAGCTTACTTAGCTATTAACTTATTGTAGTTTACTTAGCTATTTACTTTCCCTTAAAATTCATATGAGATCAGACACACTTTTTTAATAACAATAACAGCTTCGTTTATTCATTCAATACAGTTCCTGTTGCGTTACCTTGGTAATCACTGCAGATTACAGTTAGCACTCAATCACCCCACGATTTTCAACTTTCTCGTTTACGTCCGCTCCGTTCTGAAATTAGTCTGATCTGACCGATTCTGTGGAGATTGTGTGACATCCCACACTCACCCCTTTCCAAAAAAAAAAGTCCTCTACTGGCGGGCTTTAAGCACGGTAGATAACAGATAGATTTGGTCTAAAACCAAAACATCTTTATAGCTAATTTAGTTTTATAACCAATATCGAATTGTGTTAAAAACTTCATCAACAACGACAGAAGTTAAAAGCGCTTAATAACTGACCCGAAGGGGAATCTCTTTTCGATTTGTTGTTTATAGCGTCAGCAAAGATCCACTGGACAAGTTTTAATCTTTCCCGAAAATCGGGAGTTAAGATCTCCCTTGTCACTAAGGTCATTTGACCATTCATCACGGGGTGAATAACAATCAACGAAAAGAATGATATGCATTGAAATCATGTTTAAGATTTCCATCATTAGATATCTCATTAAAAATTATCTAATATAGAGTTTAATTTATCTAAATGCGTATGTGCAAAAGGAATTGTTTGATTGATTGGTTTTATGAACGTCGCACTAGAAGCAACACTCAAAGCTTTACAAAACTACCTTGATACCCTTGAACTATGGTTAACGGATTGGAGGATCGCAATTAATGTCGACAAACACAAGCTATCATCTTCAAAAAATTTGGAAAAATTGAACCAACATTAAACTTGCAACTTTTTGACGAAGAGATAAACTGGGTCACAGTGGTTCGCTACTTGGGACTTCAGTTAGACTCCAAATTAACTTATAAGCAACATATTAAACACATTTCAGAAAAATATTGGAACAAAACTCATCTATGCATCTCTCTTATTGGCAGAAATTCACCACTCTCATTAAAAAACAAAGTGCTACTCTACAAACAAGTTCTTCGACCAATCATCACGTACGCCGCCCCTGTTTGGGGTTCGGCTGCAACAACACATATGAAAAAAGTCCAAACTATGCAGAACAAGATACTCAGGATCATGACCAACTCACCCTGGTATATCAGAAACTCAGTCATTCCACATCTAATGTTTCATTGAAATGTTTCATTGTTAAAATTAAATGTTTGTACGTGGTTTGCAGTTTAATAAATAAAAAAGTCTCTGAAAATGATTTGTGATCTTTCAAATCTAAACCCGCCATTTGTTTTTGTAAGAAAAAGTGCGTTTTCAACATTTAAAAACGATTTTAAAGGAAGTACATATAAATTAAAAAAAAAAAAGTTATATGCAAAGTTTTGCATATAACAAATTTAGCCCCCCAAAGTGCGCTTTTTTTTAAAAAAAATAATTATTATTAATTTGCTTTGTTAAGTATAAAAATTAATGTAAGCGATTAAATAACGAGAAATGGACAATAATAACCTTTTCCGATATTAAAATGGAAGGAAACGATAAATTATTAAATTGAATTTATTTCAGCTACATGTAATTAAAATTAAAGCAAAAGATAAATTTTTAAATTGAATATATTTAAGCTAAATGTAATTAAAATTGTACAGACGATAAAAAATTGAAAAGGAATTTGGTACCCCAAAACGCTATACCTAAAACAATAGCTCATTGGGTGGCAAAAATTTATATATATATATAAACCACATTATTTACAATTTATTCTTACGAAAATGTGTTTGGGAAACGTCTAGACGAGAATACTTCAGTACAGCCCAAGTAATTTTCTATCAAACGCATAAATACAAATCACTTGACACTCAGAATTCAAAAGATACGCAAATACCATATATCAGTCGCGCGACCTGTATAATAGATGGTATGATGTCAAAAATCTTTTTAAGTGGGAGTCAGGCATATTAGAGCAGCTGAAGGGATAAATTATTGTTGAGTTAAAAGAACTAATATATATTTCGAAATAATAAAAAGACAAAATTCATAGGAAAAAAGATATCTTCACTCTAATGGAGTGATGGAATGAATATACGAATACTTTTTATTTTCTTTTTAGTGCACTTAAGAAAGGAAAATATTAGATTCTAAAATTTCGTTACATTCATTTATAGCGCTCTTGGCTAATGTACCCGGAAACAGATGTCCTCCCCTATACACACAGCTACGCCTTAAATAACATAGTCAAAGGCTAGTGTAATGTCAAATTTATTTATTTTACGAGAAGTATCCGGAACTATTTATTGAAGCACAAGAACATTATTTTTAGAGGGGAAAAAAAACTTCTGATGCAGGGAAAGTCGAAAATGGCGATAACTAAATAAATTAAGTAATAGAAGTTAATTATATTGAATTGTTAAAAAAATAGAAATAAAAAGTAGAATTCAGTGAGTTGAGACTAACAGTAGTTTTTTAGGTTAGTTAATATTATCCGGTAAGTCTAACATTATTTATTAAATAAAAGCTGATAATCGGAAAATCTTTCTCGATTTCATCTATCTGATGAAAAAATAGAATATCAATAAATAGACATTTACTTTTTAAAATTTACAGTACTCTACATAATTTCAGTTTAAAAAATAAGAATTTTAAATTGAGTAAGATCTTATTAAGTAATACTCTCTAAAATTAGTTCTAACTAAGATAGTTATAAAAATTTATTATTTATTGCTATTTATTACTTTTACTAATCAAGTAATGCCAAATGATCAACTTAATAAAATGTTACTTAAATAACAGGGAAAATATTCTTATAAACTAACCAGCATTGTCAAATGACATCACAAGAAAGTCAACGTATTTCAATTACTCTGAGTTCAAAGTTTATTTTAAAAGAAACAACCATTCGATAGAATACTAAAATCAGAAAAATATTTATTTTGAATAAGAATACTAACATTTATTTTGTCATTCTGTAGATTAATGCGTCTGACATTTTTTTTTTTCTAGTTTCACTTTATTGCTCACCAAATATTCTACAAAAATACCAGCTGCTGCTATTATGCAGTATAAAAATGCTTACGTGTTATTTTCCTTTTATAATATTTGTCTCAAAAACTTGAACCAAAATCAATAAAAACAAGGAAAAATATATTTTTTATTACTTTTCCTGTTACTTTACAAAAATAAAATACCTCTCCCTTATTATTTTTCTCCGCTTGAATTTCTATTATTTTAAAGCTGATAACTTTTTATCGTTTGAATCATGTACAACGGGCAAACGAGTCATTTCTCACGTTTGCAGGAATTGTTCTTAAGTTATTTCTCTACAAAAATATTTCGTGGAAAAAAATAACCGGAAATTTCTTAAATCTTTTTTCCCTTACAAAAATGCTTTTAATTGCATCAAATTTTATAAGATATTTATGAAATAACAAATCACACAGCTATTATGATATGCATGCATTTTTTTTATTTTATATCGAACGTTCAAAATTCTATTTTTTTTTTTTAAATTTTATTTTAAAAATCATAATGGTTGGACAATTATTAACTTTCAATTATGTTCAACAGTAATAATAAAAAAAGACAATGGGTTTTAAATTTCATTTAAATAATTAAAAAAAAAATTTATTCCTTTTTTTCAAAAAGTGCACTCATTTTCAATTTTTATTATTGAGCAAAATATCAATATTATTTGCAAAGTACAAAATACGAGATCTTTTCATGTTTTAAAATATCTGAAATTTATTCAGATATTCTGCTTTAATTAAGTTTGTAATGATAAATTAATTCAGATATTTTGTTTTAATTCAGTTTGTAAGCAACGATATAATAGTCGTTATGTCACAAGTTTGAACTGGTTTCTTCCAAAAGTCATCGAGTGAGATAAAAAGGTTTTCGTTGGGCCGAATTCTACTGGAGCTTTTTAAGACTTCACCTGTCCTGTAGAGATCAGAAAAATAAGCAACTCCCGAGTGTCCTTGACAGGGGAGGAAAATTAAGAGTTTTTAATATCATGGCATGTGTTCAAATGGGACGATTCAATGTATTGAATTATATTTAAAATATATCTGATTTTTTTTCTTCTCATGAATGAGAATCTTCAAGGATCTTATGATGAATATTTTAATGATGCCTTTTGTCAAAATTTGTTCAATCTATCGCTTTCAAAGAAAAGCAAACATTTCGAATTTCATGAAATCTTCACATATATGCGATTTGATTTGAAAAGTAACTTTTACAAAAATTTCAAAACTTTGTTCTAAAGATTATGTTATTTCATTGACAAGCCGAATCCAATGGTGGAAGCGGAGAGTGGGTATGGAGACACGTGTTCCCCCCCCCCTCCCTCCTGTCGTAATTTCACGCACAGACAAAATAACGTTCATGAACAGGAAATCCTAACCAAATTTAACCTTGAAAAGGTATCATGGAGGAAAAACTATCCCATGTTAATTGTTTTTCTGATATATTATTAATACCTAATTAATGATAACACTGATTTTTCCGGTAATTATTTACGGCGTCAGTAGAGATACCATTGTCGTAAAAGAAACATAATGTTTGTTTACCTTAAATTTTAAGAGAAAAAGGGCACTTTGAGTCAAATTGAATTTATTCAATAATTAGTTTTAATAATTCATTTTATTGTTTGAAGCTTATTAAATTTATCATCTTAAATAAATACGTGTAAAATATTTTAGCTCAATTAAGCATTATATTAATCAGTTAAGGTACACGTAATTAAAATTAAAGTAACCGATAAATTATATTATTAAATTGAACATATTTAAGCTAACTGTAATTAAAATTAAAGCAAACGATACATTATTTAATTGAATTTATCAGCTACATGTAATTAACATTAAAGCAAACGAAAAAATTATTAAACTACGGATTTGGCGACTTGGGTGGGAATCTTGGCGTAAAACTTAATTCTTTCAATAATTAGGTTTGATCCATTAATTTATCGTATTGTCGTCCAAAACAAAGGTGTATGGAAAGTTTCAGCTGAATCGAGCACTTTAAAACGTGAGGAAAAAGCTTTTAAAAGTTTTGAACCAGACAAAGTTACAATGTAAGCTAAAGAAAAGCCATTAATTAATTTGTAAAGATTGAATTTGCTATTTTGTATGACAGTCATTTATAATTTTTACTTCTATTAAGACAATTATAAGCTGGGGAGGGTGGTGGTGGGGGGTTAAGGAAATAATTATTTTAGAAGGATTTTATTCATTTCATTTTATTTATTTTAATCACATGAAGGTAATGTTATAATGTGGCGTTCCACCCAAAACAGAAAAATGGGGGGGGGGGGGAAATTGAGCTAGAAACGGTTGATTTTAGCGATTATGACGAAAATATAAGCGATAATGATGAAGACAATCTGGAAGATGATGATTTGGACGTATACGTTTATTTCAATAGTCAGATAATTCGAAGATGACCTTCAGCAATATTTTACGCTCAATTAAATGCAGTTGATATGAGATCGAACATCATTCTTGCATTTTGCAGTACTGCAAACGGTATCGTAAACATTACGAACTGTGTTAGAATTACGATTTTCTTTTATTAAAACATTTCTTTAAGAACGATTAAACGTACCAAATTCGCCACATAACCTGAGGAAAATAATGTTAGAAATACATGACGGAAAGGCTGAGAAAACAAAACCAATCCACCATCTACATCTAAGCAAGGAAGATGTGTATATTCAAGGAAAGAAGATAGAAAATAAATAAATAAAACGGATAAAAAAACCGAGCTTTGCATAGCGTTCTAGTGCTTCTGAAATTTAAATAGATAATTCCGTTTAAGAAAGGGGGTTTCCGTTAAGTGAAAAGGTTTTTTTTTTTTTTAGTAAAAATGATACTGATAATGAATTATCACTACATTATAAACATATTACGTAACTGAGATATTATTCTTGTAATCCCGCAAACAGGATGAATTTCGGAAAAATTATGTAAACCAAAATTTTCCTTTTACTCCTATATCGGAAAATTAGTATCTTACTCAAAATTTTAAAGTAATTACATTAATTTTTATTTAAAATATGAAAGAGAATTTTTTTTTACCCAAATGTAATGTTAATGTGCCTAATGTTTTAAGAAAATACACTACGAGTTATTGGATTTCATCTATGTTTAAGGGTATTGGAGCATCGAAAAAGAAATATCATTGTAGACATTTAGAAAGACATATCATTATTATTACATTTTATAAGCTTCTAAACATAGAAATAAAAATAATGAAACAAACTTAATTTCGATGAAGATTAATTAATTTTGATTAATTTCGATGAAGATTAGTTAATTTCGATGAAGCTGTCAATTACACCGATGAGCCATCATGCAGAATTATTAGTAACTCCACAATTAAGGTTAAAATAAAATAAATATTAACAAAACTAATTTTCTTTAAAATCAGGAGTTAAAAAAAAGTTCTATGCAAAGTTTTGCAAACAATAAATTTAGCCACCCAAGGTGCACTTCTTTTATAATTATTAAATTACTTAATTATATATAAGAATTAAAGTAAACGATGAAATATCGAGAAACTGACAATAGTAAACTTTTCCAATATTAAAAGAAACGATAAATTATTAAATTGAATATACCGGGTGTCCATGATTAAACGACCCTACTTCAAAATTGTGTACAGACGAAACTATTGTTCAGAAAGTTGTAAAATTCTGTGTACGACACAAAGAAGGGATGGGAATTTGTTTGAGCGAATAAAAAAATTAGTTCAAAATTTTGCACTAGAGGGCGTTTTTATTGGAGATCATATTTAGTGATGACCATCTTTTTCAGCTACTATTTGAAATCGTAAGATAGCATGTTCCACCGTTGACCGCAGTGTGTTGTGGGAAATGTTAAGAACATGTCGTGAAATACTGTCTTTGAGATCAGGTAAAGTTCTTGGTTGATCACACCATACCAGCTGTTTTAAATGGCCCCAAAGCCAAAAATCGCATGGATTGCGGTCTGCGATCGGGGAGGCATCAGATGACGAAATTGGCGGCTGATCACACGTTCTTCTGTGAAGTGATGTTTGAGAACGTCCTTAACACAACGTGTAATGTGTGGAGGAGCTCCATCTTGCATAAAAATTATGCGTGAAAGGCACTGACGTGCTTGCAGATCCGGAATAATTTTATTCCGTAATAACGATGCATATCGCTGTCCAGTGATAGAACATGTTACTGGACCTCCAGCATCTAATTCCTCGAAAAAATACGGGCTAAGAATAAAAGACGCGGAAAACCCACACCACACCGTTACTTTTGGTGAGTGTAGCGGAACTTGTAAGGTGGAATGCGGATTGTCTGTTTCCCAAATTCGGCAGTTGTGAGTATTCACCGAACCGTCCAAATGAAAGTGTGCTTCGTCTTTCCAGGGGATATTCCAAGGCCATTCTGGATCAACTTCCAAACGAGCAAGAAACTGCAGTGAGAACAGATGTCGAGTCCTGAAATCATGTGGAAGCAATTCCTGCACAAGTTGAAGCTTGTGTGGATAGTAAAGGAGGATGTTTCGCATGATCTTCTGGACAGTTGAACGAGGCAGATCTAATGCTTCTGCCACACGGCGAACACTTAACTATACTAGCCTGCACGTTGAATGCTTCCACCTGAAGTGCCACTTTCTCTATTGCTTCAGCAGAAACAGGTTTTCTTCTCTTCCAGAACGAACATTCAACGATCCTGTTTCTTCAAATTTGGTTACCATTAATCGAAGATTTGTAGCAGTCAATGGACCTTTTCGCATCCCCTTTAAAGTCCGAAGTTTCCGTAGAGCAACTATTGCGGAATTATCGTTTTGATAGAATAACTTTACTAACAACGCTGGATCTGGTAAACATAATGACATTCTGATTAGCAATACCGAGCACACTGAAAATAAACTAATCTCCCGCACGCAAGTTGCGCTTTCATCGAGCGTCTAGGCCGCGAGAGCGGCCTTCAAGCTCGTGTCATGATTCTAATAGTGAACACTTGACTATTGATGGCTTTTACACTTTCTGTTGGGTAGTATTGAGTAGATTAGCTGCTATTGGTTGAAGGGTAAAATGAAGAGTTCCTATAGGCTGTTACTGTTCTTACTGCTGGATTTTGGTGAAGGGCCTTTGCTTGTCTGAGGCGGCAGGATATGATAGTCCTTTTTCTCATTGGATGCAGGAGGGCGGAGGGGAGGTGTCCTATTGGCTGCCCGTGTTGGCTGCGAATACTAAGGAGGAGAGTGGGTGTGGACGATCGGTAAAGGCTATGAGGCCGTGGAGAAATAAGTTAATAGTTAAGATCTGATTTAAATGTAATGTAATTGAGTGACTTTTTTATTCTTTAATAAAACTAGGGTGGTTGGTGTGAGTCTAAAAGGATTCTTCTGGGTCTTTTGGTACTTGGTAGAGGGATATATTCTTCTAAATTTATCATATTTTCATTTTCAGTGGAATGGAGGTTGTTGAAAAAATTTATGGATAGTTTTTTAATGTATTCTTTGAAGGTGGATATTCTTAGGGCTTTTCTAATATCATCATTTCTAGTGTACCAGTTTGCTTTTGTGATTAATCTTAGTGTGGAATTTTGAGATCGTTCTAGTATATCAATATTAGATTTGGCCGCATAAGCCCAAACCGGGCATCCATATGACATGATTGGACGTAGAATGGAGGTGTACAGAAGCAGTTTATTTTCTAAAGTCATTTTTGAGTTCCGACATATTAAGGGGTAAATTGCACATTTCATTTTTCGGAACTTCTCACGCGTGAGTGTAATATGTTTATTCCAGGTTAGGGATTTATCTAGAGTTATACCTAAATATTTAGCAGTGTTAGACCACGGGATTTTTGTTTGGTAGAAAGTGGGAGGGGGAACATTTTTCTTTTTTCTTGTAAAAAGTATCGCTGCAGTTTTGTCCACATTTATTTTAATTTTCCAATCATTAAAATATTTTTCTAGTAGCGCAAGATGCTTGTTGAGTGCGAAGGTGACAGATTTTGGATTTCTGTAGGAAGCAAGCACAGCTGTGTCATCAGCATACATGTTAAGTGTTGTTAATGAGTATGTGGGAATGTTATTAATAAATAAATTAAATAAATAGGGCCCGATTAACGAGCCTTGGACCACTCCATTACTAATTTTTCTTGGGGTAGAGAGTGTGTTATTTACTTTAACTTGAAATTCTCTCCCTGTAATGTAAGAGTGGATTAGGTGTATAAGTGTGTGTGGAAATGAGTATTTAATGAGTTTGTAGGTGAGCCCTTCTAACCAAACTCTGTCAAATGCTTTCTGTATATCTAGAAAGACTGCACCTGTTGTTTTGTGTCGTTGAAAACCTGATGAAACTATTTCAGTTAGTCGAAGTAGTGGGTGTACTGTTGAGAGTTTTCTGGTTAAACCATATTGGTTGGGGGTTATTATATTATTTTGTGTGATGTGTTCTTTTATTTTTGAAGTATTATAATTTCTGTAAGTTTATTGAGCGAAGAGAGTAAGGAGAGGAGTCTATAGCTATCAGATAGATGGGGATTTTTCCCAGGTTCGAGAACAAAAAAAATGATTGCAGTTTTCTTGCATTTAGGGAAGTACTGCGTTTTTAGAATTTTGTTGATTAAAAAAGTGAGGAGTATGATAATTTTTAATGGGAAGTTTCTTAGGATCTTGTTGGTAATTCCATCCTTACCAGGAGCTTTTTTAATGTTTACTTTTTTAATGTAGTTAATTATTTCGCAGGGCCAAACTGGTTCAATGGAGTGTGACGTTGGTGTGGAAGTGAAGAAATGCTGTAATGTGTTGTGAACTACTGTATCAATGTTAGTATTTGAGTTTGCTGGTCTGGAGTTTTCTTGGAAATTTTGTATTAGTGTGTTTGCCAGTAGTTCAGCTTTTTGTGTGTCTGTGTTAGCTGTGCTGCTGTTATTTTTTAGAGTAGGAATATTACATCTCTTTTTTCTGTAAAATTTAGTGTGATTCCAAATTGAGTTATCTTGTGTATTTAAGGATTTTAATTTTTGGTTCCAGCTGTCGTTAGGGAATTTTTGAATTTCTTTTTTGATTTTATTTTGTATCCTGTTCATTTCAGTTTTAATTGCTGGGTCAAGATTTTTCTGATATTGTTTTCTAAGATAATTTTTGTTTTTAATAAGTGTTTTAATATCTTGGGGTGTATATCTAGTATTTTTATTGATGATAGGTGATGAGGCATTATTATATGCATTGTTTATTTCCTCTGTGAGATCCATAATTTTGTTTTCTATGTCAGTTGTAGTGTTAATTTTTTCAAAATTTTGAATATTAATATTATTATTGATTTCTTGTCTGAACTTTGACCAGCATGTAGTCCTTGCACGTATGTTGATTTCGAATGTTGTTTTGAAGTTAAATTCTAGAAAAACTGGATTGTGGTCGGAGGATAGTTCTGGCATAGAAATGGTTGAGTGTTTATAATTAAAATCATTAATTAATGCAATATCTAATGTATTTGCTGAGTTGTTTCCAAATCTAGTGTGTGTTGGTGGGAAAGCTATTTGAATATCATTTTTGTCTGTAAAATTTTTTAATTGTATTCCTCTAGTTGAATTTACTGCGCAATTCCAGTCACTGTGTTTAGCGTTAAAGTCGCCAAAAATAACACAGCTTTTGTTTGTTTTCATGATAATTTCCAGGTCTTTCGTGAAAAGGATTTGATCTGATGATGGTGGAACATAAATTGAGGCTATAGACAAAGGTTTGTGATTAGGTGGTTCAAAAATAACTATGGTTGCTTCAATGTTTTGGAGTGGTGGGGTAGTCAGTCTGTGGTGTGTTAGGGTATTTTTAACTAAAATCATGGTTCCCCCGGAAGCATGTTGTATAGTTTGATTTAATCTGTCGTCCCTATAAATGATGTAGTTAGGTATATGGAATTTGTGTTGTGGCCTTAAGTGAGTTTCTTGAATTAAAAGAAAATCGGGACTGTGCTTCTGTACAAATTCCCTAAGCTCAACAGTGTGAGATAGGACCCCATTTGCGTTCCAAGAACACAAACTGAGACCAATTAGTTTATACTGTGACTTCGATGTCATTATCGTCATCCATCAAAGCGTCTATCAGAGCATAGCGTTTATTAATTGAGCCTTTGGCTGCTTTGATTTTTGGTAGATGTTTTAAAAGTCCTGGTAGCTTGTTGAAAATTTCTCCAAGGTTTCCTATTAGCTCGATGGCATCATAGAAGTTTTCTGTATTTGGATGTCTGGTTTTATTATTTTTGTGCTGACTGTAGTAGTGTTTATTGGCCTCAGTTTGTTCAGAGATCTCAGAGTTGTGCGGCTCCATCTGTTGGGCGTTGTTGGCAGCATTTGCGTAAGTAAAGTCCTTTCGTACTCTGTTGCTGCTAAATGTATTTGTTTTCTTTTTTGGGAGTTTCGGGAAAGCAGCGCAGCCTCCGTAGGACGCGATGTGTCCAATTTCTTCACAGTTTATGCAGTTCGGGTGGTGAATTTTCTCTTTGATATTGCAATCTCGGGTTAAGTGAGGATTACCGCAATTTAAACATCTGGGAGACATATAGCAATTTTCTGCCGAGTGATGGAAGTAGTTACATCCGAAGCATTGTGTAACTCCTCGTCCTCTATATCCTTCGACTCTTATGGTCATGTAACATAGTCTATTTATGTTGAATATTTCTTGGGCTTCCTCTGTTCTGGGTAGCGTGACCAAGAAAATTGGGAGTGGCATTTTGGATCTCCTGTTTTGTAACTGGCATATTTTTATAGAACTAATCTCCCGTGAAAGTTTATTGCTTTTATAACAGTTGCTGTGTGACGTCGAAAAAACCTTCAACCCCTCTAAGTAAAGATTCCCCGTAAATCCTTTGAAAATTAGTCATCGAAGAAGTTTAATTAAAGTTTGCTGTTCATTTTAGAGATTGTGTTTTTTAATGAGTATCAGTTATTGTGTTACCGAGTCCTGTGGATAAAAAAGCGATAAAATATAAATAGAAAACCGGTATTAAATGTGGCCTTCATTCAAAAGTGCCATCTAGTGGCGAAATTTTGAACTATTTTTTTTTTCCGCTCAAACAAATTCCCATCCCGTCTTTATGTCGTACACAGAATTTTACAACTTTCTGAACAATAGTTCCGTCTGTACACAATTTTGAAGTAGGGTCGTTTAATTACGGACACCCGGTATTTAAGTTACATGTAATTAAAATGAAAGTAAAAGGTAAATTATTAAATTGAATATATTTTAGCTTAATGTAAAAACTTGAAGCAATTTGAAGCAAACCATAAAAAAAATAAACTTAAACTTGAAGCAAACGATAAAAAATTGAAAAGTGATTTGGTACGCCAAAAGTGATCCAACTAAAACATTATCCTCTTGGGTGGCTAAATATCTGTGAGAGGAGATGTGCATTATGTACCCACTTCATTTGTAAATGGTACCTCAAGATTATTTGCAATAACTGTGAAAAATAAATTTTATAATTTTCATAAAATGTGTAACTCGTATAATATATCTGATCTCATTTACATATTTTTATTAAATTTATAAGAAAAATCATTTACTGGGGGTGAAATTACATCCATGATACAGTTTGTGTGTTCTTTTTAGATGATACCTTTTAAGGGTTAAATTGATTTTTTTTTTATATTTATTTTAAAACTGTTTGTTGGATGGAGCTATCTACTGCAGTGTAAGTTTTAAGTTCTCAATTTGAATTTTGAGTTAATATTTAGTTTATTAAGGACTAAAAAAGCATGAATAATAAATGAAATAAACACAGTTAAGTCTTATGAACTTTTTGAAGAATAAAACACACACACACACACAATTGTGTTCCTTCCCCCTTCTCTATCAATTTTTTCTGTATCTTCCCCTGCATTAATCCAGTATTTTGAATTTTGCTGAAACTTAAAATACATGTAATTAAAAGAAATTTTACTTATATATATTTCTTAAGTATTAGTTGATTATGTCCGTAAAATGAAAATATTCCATTTTCCCAAATAATGGTAAAGGGTTCGACGCGCTAATTATTAACTTGTTATTAAATATTGCGCAAAAAGAATGTCGTAACCATTGGGAAATTAATTATCTCTTTGACCGTATCATTCAAAAACAAATAATGAAGTATATCACAGTAAAATAATAGCAATTTGTTTTTAAAATAATTGATAGTCACTGAACAAACTTTAATTATGTAAGTCGACATTTTGGTTTGCTAACTATTCTTAAATTTCTTTTGCCTTCAGGAGCTTAACTTCTTTCAATTGGTGTGGGAACCATAGCCCCGAGGCACCTTAATGATCTTTTTCTTACCAATGAGGTTTGCTGTTTGTGGTAAACACGGGTGAGAGACGCGCCCCCGGGAAACCCTATCGATCCATCAACCAAATTTTTATTTTCCCCCACATTTTTTCAAATATCTTGATTGTAATAATATCTAATTTGGCGGAGCGTATCCATATCTGGCTCTTGCGCCATCAAACCCCACCATCACTCACTCACACTCCAAAAATTTTTTTGAACAATTTTAACAACTGGACTTCTAGAAAAAATATCCCTCGAATACTTTGCTTTGAATTGTGAACCATTTTCTTTGAATTCACTTAAAGTTAATTTATTTTGAATTGTATTAAGTTGAAAAAAATACAAATTCACAAAAAGATTCACTAATAACTTTTTGTAGTAATTTGGGTTTAATTCAAAGCGAACTTTTTTGGGTATATTTTTTTATTAATATTTATTTTTGAAACTGATAGATGTTAATTCGAAGAAATAAGTTTGTAGAAAAACTTCATTTGAAGAGGAAAGAATTTATTTTACAATACATGACACGAATCATAAATTAAGGAGAAAACAAAACAAAAAAAAAAAAAAATTGTTAAGACTTGAATTTTCTTTAATATTTTAAAATGTTTTCACCGCATTCAGGAATTGGGGATGGGGGTAAATGCTTCTAACTTGTAGTTCTTTCTTTGAAGAGAAAAAGTTACTGTTTTGAAAGATTTGATGTTTTATTGAAAAAAAAAAAAAAAGATTTGATCCTAACTGTAAAATTTTATTTTAATTACTAAGTTATAAATTATGTGTCATATATTAATCTCGCTGCAGTAACCCAACAATTTCCACAGGTAAACAAAAAGAACGACTCAAACATTAAATATATTTGTTAGTGATTATCATAGCACAAATCGTAAAATTAGCTTCCAAGGAAATATGATTTAGAAGATAACAGAAATCCAAATGTATAAATTTAGTCTTAATGCGAGTTGAAACCAGAAATACCTAACCAAACGATCACCAGCACACGAAATATAAGAGTTAGTACAGAAATAAGCCTAATTTTAAACCGCGAGATATATTAAACTACGTTTCTATGTCTAGGATCAAGCTGAAATTATCTTCGGAATTTATTAATCAGAATGTTTTTCATGTATTTTTCATAAGGTGTAAAATAGTTCACTTAAGATTTATCCCACCAGAATTTTTTTTTGTGTAAAGCAAGCTTTTCATTAATCAAGGTCAAGCGAAGCACTCAACAATACCAAAAAAAAAAAAAAAAAAAAATTTAGAAATAGTAAACTGCCTGGATGCAAAATTCTTTCTTTTTTTTGAGTGATTTTAATTGTCTCATTGTGGATCTAGCGTACTGTTGAGAAAATTAGCATATCGTCAAAGGAAAAACAAACTGATACTAATTTTAACGTTTACTGTATTAAATTTAAATCCCGAGATACAGCGATAAAGAGCTAAATTCTGTGGCATCTACTAGAAATGTGGGGAAAGTTCGTCCATAGTTGTCAAGGCGAAATGGAGCAAAAAATGCACATAATTGAATCTGATTTTTTTCCAAATAAAAATCTTTTATTTTAATCAAAGTATGCACCCATATTATCGCATGCAAGGTAGAGGTAACTCATTTATTCCTTTGCTGTAGAAGCCTGACTACGGTTAGTTTAGTTTAGTTTATATTAACGTCGCACTAGAAGCAAATGTCGAGGGCTATTGGCGACGGACCCTCGCAATTTTGAACCACGGTCATGAGGACGACACCTGAGCTGCACCCCCTCTCCTAACATCCACACCACACCAACGGGAGGACTTTGGGCCCCTGAACAGATTTAACGTGTATCAGCTCGGCTACATCGGCGGGTCTTTATAGCTATGATCGAACTCGCAAAGGATCACGGAGTCGATGAACTCTGAACGCCATTTAGAATATCAGCCTGTGCGGAATTGAATTTTTTTCCAGATAAAGGTTTTAAATTTTGGAAAGAAATGATAGTCGGTAAAGGTCTGGCGAGTACGGTGGGTGATGGAGAGTATCCAACTTCAACTCTTGTGGGCTTTGACACGGTCATTCGTGCGGTATGTGGTCGAGCGTTAATAAAAGAGAATTGAGTCATCCAATTTGGCTATTTAATCACAATATTTCTATATCATTTCGTCTAGTTGATAACAGCAGACATTCGCCGTAATCGATTGACCAGGTTCTTATAAAGCCAGACACCTGAGCCAGACCACCTCAAACAGTGATCTATCTGCTTCTGGTGGATGTCTGCTTCGGATAGTGTTTTGCGGTTCATCTTTGTCCAACCATTGCGATGAACGCTTACGATTATCGTACATTTTTTCATCGCATCGTAACGATTTGATTGAGAAATGGTTCGGCTTTGTTGCGGAGGAAGAAGAGAAAGAGTCTTCGTTCGTCTGTGCATCAGTCAATTCATGCGGTATCCACTTGCTTTTCTTTCACTTCACCGATTTGTGCCAAAATGAGTCGAGAGATTGGTTTTGCTTTGGATACATTAATGATAATTCACGTGCACTTAGTAGAATTGCTTCCCGCAGTGGCTTTCAGGACATCCCTCTCCACCTGAGTCTTAGATCGACTGTATGATTCATTAAATCAGGTAGAAATGTGCCGAACGAAATTTCTCTAAACCAACGGCTACAGTCGCGTTAGTCACTTGAATGAGAACAATTATTGATATTGGCGACTGCCTGCCGTGTTGTGGCTCCACGGTGGAACCCATACTTCATCAATACACGAATTTCGCCGATTTCAAGGTCTCACATCGCCTATATAAAAAAATTGCAAAAATTTTTCAACCTGAAATTTGTGTTAAAAAAATAAAGAGAAAAGATGCACCTTTCAACAAAAAAACAAATTATGCCAAAATACGGCGTCTAAAATGGAGCGCAATTGAAATAAATAACATGAACCTTGTCCATTTTCTATACTTTGGATAACCTATCCAGTCGTACTAGTTGCTCTTTTCAATCAATCATCTGCCAGATTTATGGAGATCCACGTAAACAATCTACTGTATGTCAAGCTCAATCTAGAGAATTTTCTGGCTCAATGTGTTTAAAACTATATAAACCTACCACTCGTAACGTATTATATAGGTTTTTACAAACAGACTCTACTATCAAAGCGAGTGATTTGTGTGTTCAGTGTATTGACAGCGTCACTAGTTTCAGTTTCGGATTGCCCTGATCATGTTCTTCTTTTTCCGCTTCTTGTCTCGTGGGATGCATGGGATTTTCCATCCTACGCTTATGGATCATCAGCATTTCGGTATGGGTCCCATGGACGATGATTCTCCTCCACCCACACTTTGCAGGATTTCTGCTCAGACCCAGAACGCAGTCTTAACATCGATAATTCCGGCCAGTCCGATGTGAAGAATGATGATCAAAAGTGATAGCAAACGTCAGTCATTTCTAGCGAAATTGAAATGTACTGTAAGCACTGACAACCGCATCGTGATCCACGGAAAACAACGAAGAGAAAAGTGACGAGATGGATTTATATCCAGGGAATACGGACGCTACATGTTGCCGGAAGGAACCGATCCTCAGACGAAATCTTCTCTTAGTCAAAATTGAATACTACCATCGAAGCTCTCTAAAAAAACCAATGAGCCTCCCCTCTATAATACGAGAGAGTAGTGCCTATCCTGTATGGAGAAACCTGCTGTTGGTAACTAATGAACTTTTGCATTACATTCTTATACTTTCTTAAAAACCTGTTCAAGCTAGATGTATCATATCATTCTTTGTTAGTTGATGACTCTTTATATCTTTTGTAGATACAGCTGTCATCATTTCCAAATACTAATTTCTCTGTAACTGTTTACGTAAGTTTTGTATTTAATAAATTAAGTGCATTTAATAATATACATCATTGCTTGCATATTTCAATAGTTATTGATTTTGTATTTGTAGCTGCTAGTTGAGTTTTCAAATTATGTTTATCTATATTTTAAAATAATTTTGGATTATCCAAACATAATTCTTTATTAGATATTTTTAGTTCTCATGCAGTGTATGAATAAAACTAAACTGATATTAGATATAACTTAATGAACCTAACAGATATGTACTTAGAAATAATTTAATAAATATTCTAAAGAAATACAGGGAGTAGTGAATAAAAATATTTTCAACCTAGGTTCATAATTGGTCATTTTTTACAAAAAATAATATTGAGAATGAAAATTTATAATAGTTACTATTAACATTGAGTTTTAATAACTGCAAAATTTTTATTGTTATATGCATTGAGAGATATATGGCTATGTCCTTAACACTACTATTAATTTTAAGTAGTTCATTTGAGCAATAAAATCGCTATAAAAGATATTTGTTGAATCTAGAAATGCGAAATTTTTAAAAATTAGCTTCTAACGATAAGATATAAAAAAATACTTTAGGTGTCAGCTTCTGAATTAAAATATATGTTCTCTATAAATTCTCTCCAAAAATGAATGTAGTATAAATTATAAAATTATATTAATTTGTTCTAAAAATATATATATAGTCGTTAAATGATTTGCTCTTTGGAAAAGGTAACTTATTACAACTTTACATTATTTGTGATAGAATTAAAACCAGCTACATGTATGTGCATTCAATGACTGATTAAAAAATAAATTCATACTCATTAATTTAGCAAGAAATAAGCTCTCGCATTATTTATTTTTTGGTATCATTCCTTTAAAAGACTTAATACTCCGTGATTTGTTTTTGTTTCATGCGTATCACACACTTGTAAGTTAGATTTCTTATCGAAACATAACTATTTTGGTTTGGCTGCTTTCCTGATAATAATTGTACCATTCCTATTCCATCTTAATTTTTAATCCAGTGGTCAGTAAAAAATTATTGATTTATGAAAATTTCTAGCATTAATGCAAAACTTGTAAAGTCAAAATGTGCTGATTTTACCACAAAAATATAGTACACATAATTGGAGGAAGTACTTTTTATTTAAAGACCCCTCCCCACAAGTTTGATACAGTTTTCTTAAATAATCATACATATATCTGAAATGAGTATTTATTTAGAATCAAAATAAATGAACAATCTTGACTGTTTGAAATATGGCTCTGCTCAAGTTTTCAGTTATGTTAGAAAACTGATAACTAAGAGAAACGAACTATTCTAGGTAAAAAAAAAAAAAATCAATATTGATAAATATATATTCTTATGAAGAGCAAATATTTAATAAACTATACAAAAAATAACAAGAAAATTATTTATGCCTGTTAACGAAGATCAAATTTCAAGATAAGATTAAATTTTTAAATAATAAATTAAACTGTAAAAAAAAAAAAAGTCCAACATTTTTTTTTAAAATAAGTAAAATCATATAAAACAAACACATCCCTTTGTTTATTTGAAAACATCTAGCAAGAATATTCAATAGTTTAATTTTTTTTGGAATATCAATCAAAAAAAAGAAATATTTTTATAGTAAATTCATTTGTTAAAAGCAATAACTTTCTTTTACGAATTGTATCTTAGAGGTATACAATCCCAAAAAAATAATAGAAAATATTTTTAAAAGTTTGGTAATTTTTTCAAAACCCAAGAGAAATTTCCATTAAAAAATAATTTTGTTATAAATGCAATTAAACAAAATTTCCTATATTTAGCTTTTCACCACAGCAATTAAGAGAAATTATTTTCATATCATGATTTTCTAGAATTACGCTTACTGGCATGCATCTATTAGGACACATAGAAATTGAATAAGATTAGTCTTTTATTAATGTAAACTAGAAGCAAACTAGGGCTATTAGGCAGCGGACCAGAATTTTGAACCTCGTAATGAGACCAATACCTGACTGGCCCTCCCTCCTAACTTCTAGACCACATAAACAGGTAGAGCCTTGATAGATTTGATCCATTGGTTTGAGGAATGCATTAGGTCTTTAAAATTGAAGGTGATATTATTGTTCTTGTAACGACTTGTATATTAGAACTTAAGTCAAGAGTGGTTGCAGTAATAATCAGGCAAATGGAAGGTAAAAGTATGTAAGTTATCATACAGTGAAATTTTTGCATAGGCCAAAAGTGTCAAACGATAATATTTAGTTTATGCAAGACCAATAAAAAGGATATAACAGTATATGAATTGGATTTGTTTAGGAGTGCTAGTAAAGTTTCCTTAAAATACAAAACTTATTCACAGCAAATTTAACAATTGAAGATGTTTTACACAAATGTAACATATTCTCTGCCTATTTTTTATCTTACATTTTCTCCCATCCCACTTAACTCTGGGCACATGCAACACCGTTTCTGTGTGGGATAGAAATGTGTAACAAAAATGTCAATTTCCTGCTTTTCCCTTTCTTTTCGTAAGAGCAAGGATTGCCGATATGAAATATTGCATTAAAATGAAAGATTTTGATGCTAGTGCAATATTTGTTTATAGCACACCATGATCATTGCAATTTGATATGATTACGCATTTCATTTTTTTTTTTTATTACAAGTGGTTTGGATTGATCAATAGATTAGTTTATCAACATCGCATTTGGAAGCAACATTGATGGTTACTGGTGACAAAACCTCTTAATATTTGAATATTTTGATCAAGTGGTGAGGACAACACCTTAACTATTATTCTGACAGATATAATGTGTATCAGCCCAGCTTCACAATAGTAATGGCATTATAAGTGACACAATAACACTTTTAATAATAATACATTTTTTAAAATTTAATTCTAATATAGTTTTAAAATTACTTTTGACAAAAATGGAGAGCAATAAATTAAAAAAAAAAAAAAAAAAAAAAACTCATAACTTATTGAATGATTTTTAAAAAATCTGGTGAACGCTGACAAGTTAGATAAACAAAAAATAACTGCCTCTATTTTCGATGTATCTAATTCGACACCCACCACTACACATGATGTATCACATTCGACACCCACCACCCACAAAAGTTATTTGAAAAATGGAATGTTGTCATTCCATTTTTCAAATAACTTTTTTAAAAAATGACATGTTCAGCAGAAGTCACCAGTAATGACTAGAGTAAATCACAGTAATCAGCTTGATGGGAAGGGGGGGGGGTAATAGAACCTATGAGCATGATGAAAGTCAAATTGTATCATTTTTTTTTTCTAATTAAATTTATTACAAATATTGTATATTCTTGTTTAAAACCACTGTTTTGTTTATTAAATATAACTTGTATTCAGTGTAAAACAATTAATTTTCACAGACTATAAGTGGAAAAGTTTTATTGCAACAAGAAGGTTTGAAAAGTAACAGCAATAAACATTTTAGATTTATCTAAATAAACTTTATATTTACAAAAAACACATGCACCCACTAATTACATATCAATTATAACACAATATATTAAACTTTAGGTATATTAAATAATTTAGGAAAACTTCATCTATTAAACATATGGCAATCATACGCTGACTATGTATTTTTTTTTTCAGAAAAGAATGTAAAACAAACATCAAAACAATAAGATTTTAAAACATTTTGAACCTTTTTACAAGCAAAAGGTAATGTTTTTTTTTTTTTAAAAAAAAAGAACACAGAGAGAAAAAATAAATACACAATTCAATAAAATATTCATTTAAAATTGTTCTAGTGAGGAAACATAAATATTAGGAAATAAATTATGCGGCAATTCTAAACTCTCAATGGAAGCCAATAATAAGATATTACATCATTTATGAGACACCAGTCCAGAACTTATACACTATATTACAAATTGATTACAAAAGTGGTACAAGAAAATATCACAATTCAAGGCCCCTGTTCCATAGTTATTTCACATTCACTTCAGAAAATAGAGACTAGAAACAGGATGCATTTTTGTTTTTTCTATAGCCCAAATTACATTTCTGCCAAGTGTTCAGAATAACATAAGTTAAACTTTCCTTAGGAATGTAAATTTTTATAACTGATCTTAGTAAAAAAAACATTCCCTTATAAAAATACTTGAAAAAGTAAACATATTCAAAACAAATGGCAAAAATTTACAGTAAATTTAATAAGCAATTTTGAAATGTGTATCTTGTGATTAAATATTTTATGATCTTTGACAGGTTTGCAAAATTCAAATTACTGAAAACATAATATTTCATTAATTGATTCTTAATGAAAAAAACAAGGAAATAACATTACTTTCTAATATTTTAGTTACATTATGATAAAAGTAGCATATAATTCTTCTTATCAAAAGAGACAAAAATGAAAAAAATATAACTACTTAATAGTAATATATAATAAAATACTACTGATCATGATTTATACAACTTTTAATAATGCATTTAAACACATCAAAAGCTTTAATATTATACTGGCCTAATGTTATAAAGGCAATTAAAAAAAAACTGCAAACCACAAGCAAAGAATATTTATAAATGTATTAAATTCAAGTAACATTTTAGCTATAAATGGAATGCATATTGCTTTTGTGTGTATAAAATAAAAAGGCACAAACGAAAGTCAATAGATGACGAACAGCAGAGGAAAAACTGCTCACAAGGCAATTGAGAATTCTTTTGTTCTCCAAGTTATCTACAAAAGTATAATTATTATTTACATACATTTTGCATTGTGTTTTCCTCTACCTTTCAAAATGCATACCTTGACATTGTGCAATAGGGCTTTGGAACTTTCTTTATTTGGTGATTCTTGATTTTTAGGCACACCTGTTGCATATTAATTGTCTAAATTGAAATCTATAAATTTGTTGTTTTTTATACAGTTATTAACCTGCCAGAACACACGGGGCACGGATGAAAACTGTCCAGGACTGGTTTCTCTACAAGATTTGTGGATTCTATTTCACTTAGCAGATCTATAATTTTCTTAGCAGTATTTTCAGGTTTTTTGGATGAGTCTGTTTCAGAAGAGCTTGCATCTTCTTCAATTTTTACTTCTCGTTCATTATCATCATTAATCAAGTCTTTGCCTGGAAAAAAAATAATGTCATCAAATTGCTTGATAGTAAAGCTGACATAGATGCATACAAAAGTATATTTTAACCTTGAATCACTTGCACAGGGTGTTTTGTACATCTTACACAATAACAAACACCCACCAATGTGTACAAGTAGAATGTGCAGAATAGCAATTTTTTCTGTAGAAGCACATCATACATTCACTGAACCTTCAGCTCTGAGGCACTTATCTTCGCTCAGACTTATATTTTTATAAAAAATTTATATTATCAGAACTTTTTATTTTTATAAAAAAATTTCTTCATAAAGATATTTACTTAATTTGCAAAATGGTTAGATTTTTAATGAAAAAATATACACAGACACTAATTTTATATAAATAGTTGTACAATACAAGAAAACTACAACTTACTGAAGACTTGTTTATCATTTGCAATGTCGGAGATTTCAACAAGATTCAAACTATCATCCAAAACTTGTGTCCGAGATTGAAGATGTTTCCTTTCATCTAGCAATCTTTTTACCAAATTTTGCAGTTCTCCAAGTTTTGCCTATAATTTTTTGTTTATTAATTTACAATTATATAAGAATATTTTTAATTCTGATTAATATATACGAACAAAGTAAAAAATAATGTGTATTAGAGTTCAGAAATAATACTTTTAGAATGGATAGTAAAAATCTGAACAAAAGTGAAAGGAGGGGAGGGGGGACTACATTCTTTTACCAGTATGAATAAATCAAGTTTAAAATCATTAAATGCAAAAAAATAAAAACGTTGAATGATATATGAATGGAAAAAAAAAAAAAATTAACTCTTCATTAAGTAATAAGTATGTAATTTACATTGAAATACATGATTATGAATCTTTTCATTATATAGCATAACACATATAAATTATTGCACATAATACCAGATTCATATAACAAAGATATATATTAAATCATTAACCAATTAAACCTTGTGAAAATATTGACATATGATTAAATGTACTATAATATAAAAATCAATTTAGAAAATTTCATACAACTGCATGATAGTAAATTTTCTTTAAGTACTTTTAGATAAGTGAAAACTAATATATTTATACTTTTAAATCCTCCCGATCTCTTGCAAGTTGAGCAATATAATCATCTTTTTCAGAAGCTCTCTTGCGCATCAAACCTCTCTGAATCTGATATAGAGCAATGTAATCACCTGAAATTTAAAAATATCAGAAATGAATACAATTTAAATTTAAACTATTTTAAAAAATTTACTTTAACAATATACACCTTTTTTAATCATAAGAGAAGAATTTTGCTAATTTTTTGTTTATAATTTTACACAAGTTTTAAGATATACCTATGGTATCTGTTTCTCCTTGTAATTGTGTCACTAAATGTTCAAGTTGCTGCCTTTCATCAGAGAGCTCAGCTATCCTATTCATTGTTTGCTTGAATCTCTCCTGCATATGACAACCAGATGTTAATTTATCAATTGATTGATGCTAGCTTTTTTTTTTTTTTATCTAAATATTTTAACAAGAATATCTTTTTGCACGTTAGTGTTTAGTAAATAAGTAGGAATGATTCTCACTTATCTAACATATCTTCAGCAAAAATTATAGTCTTATATACACTAAAGTCAAAGTCTTCATTAATATATAACTTAATTAACAATCAATCTAATAGTATTCTTAGAATTTAAGATATAATTTCTAAATTCATGTTAATATCTTTTGCCCTTAAATTACTTACATCATGAATTAATTTTACAGAAAAGTTTTGATTTGTAATTTTATATGTTATTATACTAAAGATAATTAAAGAAAAATGATCAAAATTATGTATAAAAAAAAACTATATTTAAATTTAAAACTCATATATTCAACTTATTGACGAATGCAAAACAAACTTGAAAATGATGAGCAGGAGAAAATTTAAGAGAAATACTTACTTCTAATTGTGTCATGGCATTTTTAATCATAGCATATTCTTTCTTGGATACAACATCACTACTTCCATTTTCAACTGAAATATTAAAATAATCTTCAGATACAAATTGATTGAAATATCATAATTAATAAAAAAAAAAAAAAGTTTAAATATTTCATGACTCATTTTATTTATAAGTATGAAATAAATTACCATCATTAAATAAACTTTCTGTTTGCTTCAGTTGCTCAACTAGTTGTGTTCGATTTGATTTCTGTTCCTCCAGCTGTTTCATCATTTGGTCCCTTTCCATTTCTAGTTGACGAACAGAAGCGGATAATGATGCTACCTACAGAAAATATAACAATTATGTCTTTAAACAATTCATTTAATACATTCAATAAAATACATACAATTTCCACTAGCTTCGCACAAGATAACAAAGCAAATATAAAGATAAAATAAACAGATACTTTTTAGTCATATTGCTCCAACAACACTTCTTTTATTACATATTAATTAAAACAGCAAAAATAAATTGAACAATATCTTAAAAATTCACTGAATTCTTTCAAACCAAATTATCTCATTATATATCTCATATATTGGGCAACAATTCTTGAATAAATTTATTAATCATATCTTAAGATTGGATATTGATTAACACAATATATTTTATTTTGCTATAGATTGATATACATTAAGCCGAATGCAATTATTTTCTAAGGAAAATATGTATTGAAAATATTTTCATTAGAAAATAATTGATCAATCTTTCCCAAGATTAATATTCAATGAACTTTATGGAAGAAATAACTATTATATGCAATGTTATTTTGAACAAAAAGTCATCCCTCATTTTTACTTTAATATTAATAAATGATTGCTTTAATTGAATAATTATTAGTTTCCAACACAATAAAGAAATTTTTGCAGTAATAACATAACATAATTTTAAAAGACTAACTTTTCAAAAAACACAAAAACAATGAATAATTATAAAATCTTACCAAGTCATTACGTTTCGAAGCATCTTTGTCTTCTTTTTGATTCTCCTCATTAACACTTTGTGTAGCTAATGCCATTCTCAGTTCTGAATTTTGGTCAGTAAGAATGTTGATTTGTTCCTAAAAAAAGAAAGTTTGAGCTGAAGCTTAGTATTACAAAGCACAACTAAAATTTAAAATCAAAAAGAGAACTGAAAAATTTATCCGAGATTTAATATACAATATAATGATATAAAAATCTTGATCCCATATAGAGGTATGAATGAACTCAGTTCAACATAGAAGATAATGGTAAATAACACTGTAATCGCAAATATTCAAGGCAAGTGTAACACAGGTTCAAAATTTTTGCCATAATAGCAACATAATTAGGAAATATAGCTCTTGAACATATTAGTAGTAACGAAACAGGAAGAGAGACAGCACTTAAACAACTCAACACAACAGTCACACAACACTTTCAATAACATTCAGTTCACCAGTTTACTAATTTGCACTGTAGACAAAGCTCCAAGTATATAACTTTACATGAACTCTGGCAGATACAGGGCATTTCTTGCTTGGCCATTTCTCTACTGATTCACTCAAGCTTCACACCTCTCTGGATTTATGGCTCTTCTGGATAGGTGTGATGTCACAGGAAATATTCAGGAAAATTCCATAAATTTTCTCCTAATAGAGATTTTGAGAAGATATCAGCATTTCTAAGAGCCTTCATTTCATCACAAAAATCGTCATGGTTGGGGGAGGGGGGCATTGCTTCAGCTTTCCCTTGGTGACAAATGAAATCTCTGTAAATGTCTCTTTTCCTCTATAAGGATAATGTTGGAGGGAAGCATCATTGTTGGTTCATAACACTGTTCCCTTCTTCAAAGACTGACATTCTAGCAGTCTCATCACATACAATTATGATTCATTGCCCAGTATGGAACTAGTTAATCAATATGAATCATTTTGGCTATGTGTTGGGTGATCTCTGAAGGTCACACCTTATTGTTTTTACAGCAATATAAGATTCCACCCAGTTCAGCTCTAACCTTAGACTCAGGTCCTTCCATCACTTCCAATTCCCACGTTAGTTGGCCAGTTTAGTTTGCTATCTGGAAAGCACAAGTATGTTTTCCAAACATGCCATTAAACCACACATCACTCACCCGACAAGAAAGGCACATCACCTAGCTGACTAAAGAGAATATCGCAGGACAATTACAGCATCTCCACTGGAGTCCAACAATCACTTCATATGCTTGAACATGAACAGAAGAGAAGGTCTGAGCATTGGAGGTCTTGCAATTTGTTCTTGAATTTCTTTCAGTGACATTGGTCATCACTCCACCAGCAGTTCCAATTCTAAGTGAAAGTGGAACAACTGAAAGCACAATTGAATCAACAGTGATTCGTGTTAACACAGCAAGTTGAACTGCAGCACCATCTACATCAACTTCATCGGAGCAATAGATGTACACATGTACTACTGAAGAAGTCACAAAACATTTTCATAAACCTGGGTATTCAAGTAGAATCTCCAAACAATACCACATCAAGAATGCTGCTTTTGTCCTTCCTTGCATCATTCAAAGCATGTTCTACATTGATGATTCTCAAAACATTCAAATCAGCTATCTTTCCAGAGAGTTTAGCAACACCCTTCTGAGAATCATTGAAGTAAGTTTCCTGATTGATAACTTTGAATAGACAGTTCTTTAGAAATCCTGGAGTCTATGATCATCTTTTCTTTAATCTACATCCTTTACTTTCAATCATTCCTTTTTCACATTTGATTTCACTTCTCAGCTCTACCTACCATTATTCTATTCCATTCTTCATTTCTGTTAATGTGTCTTTCATTTCCTCCTGTCTTGCCTCCATTTCTTCATCAAATATTTTTGTCCAGCTTTCATCTCCTTCACAATGAGTTCTAGTCTGGTTTTCATCAACTTTTATCAATCTCTGCCATTAAGGCAATCCATTCCTAAAATGTACCCCCATTCCTCTTGTCCCAGACTTTCACTCCGAGATCCTACTTTTGACACCAATATTACAAAAATCTTGATCCTATGTAGGTGTACAAGTGAAATCAGCCCAACACACTTTTGTTCATAAATATTCAGGACAAGATTGAAACAGGTAGCAAAACTCGGGCACATTAATAGCACAATCAGAAAATGCACCACTTGTACAAATTCATAACACTACAGAAACAGAGACAGCAGGTGCACAGATCAGCAACACATATACAAAGCAACACAACAATCACAGTACTTTTAACACACAGCTCAGCTTACTAGTTCTCATTACAAACAAACATTCAAAGTAACAACCTGCAAGCACTTCGATAGCTTCTGGCAATCCCAACAGATACAGGTGACTTCTCACTTGACCAATTCCAACATTTCACCTGGCTTTCCCAACAGATTCCCTGAAGCTTCCTACATCTCCATATTTACAGATTTCTGGACAGGTGTGAAGTCACAAGGAAAATTCAGAATTTTTTTCCTTGTGAATTAATAGTATTTGGGAAATAAATTTTTTCCTGAGTACCTTCATTTTGTTACCAAGTTTCTAATGAAGTTGCCAAGATCGGAGATCATTGCTTACGCTTTCTCTTGGAAATAAAAAAAAAAAAAAAAATCTGTAAAGGTCTCTTTTCCTTTATAAGAGTAACATAGCAGGGAAAGTCATCACTGGTTCTTAACAATATTGAGAATATCCAATATTACTGACCATTACAAATGACCCAAGTACAATACATATATAAATCACATATAAAAATAAAAGCACAATTCCATGTTAAATAAAGATATATCAGAATAGTTTCAATTTAGGAACAAAATATTCAATAGATCACATAACCTAAGGGGTCTTGATATTTTATGCATTATATCATGGTTATTTTTTTTTTTTTTTATAATTCTTTCATTTAACAAATACTCATTGAGAATAAGTTTTTACTACTGAAATTGAAAACATGGCTTCCACTTTTCAGATTTCCCTCAACAAATAATATATATTTTACTTTTTAATCTATGAATTAACAAATAAAAAACTTGTAATAAAGTTGACTGGGAATTTAATTTTTTTTAATAACAAGTTAATATAAATTATTAATTTGTCAAAATTAAAATGGATTTTATTTCAAAATCAAAAATCCCTTATAGAAAGTGGTATGAAAAAAATGTTTTCATGACACAAGATTAAAAAATTTTTTCAACCGATATAGTAAAATATTTCACAAAAGAAAAATTAAAGAAATAAATGGAAGTATTCTTTAATAGTTCACAAAATGTCATTCTATTGCAATTATATAAAAATTATTTAATAATTAGAAATATGTTACAAAAAAATTCCGAGTTAAACTGTATAAAGTTTTAACATAAAACTAACTTTAAAAGCAACTTTTCAGAGTTTACAAAAATTGTTGTACTAAACGGATTATCATGACGAAAGAAAATTTTTAAAAAATCCAAACTACCTGAGCTTGATGTAATTCTTTCTGCAGCATTTCAGTTAACTGTCCCTGAGCTTCATAATGTCGCATTCTGTCAGCTATTTGGTTTTGCTGATAAATTCCTTTAGAGCTCGATTTATGCAAATTTTGCAATTCTTCTTCCTTCAGAGAAAGCTATAAAAATGGTGTAATAATTACTTAACCTCAGCCCTTTTATAAGTTACATGCTGAAAGATAAGCATATTTCTATTAAAAAATTTCTACCTTTTTCACTCACATGTACTAAAATTTTCTTTTGAAGGGAAAAAAACAAATTGAGAGTATAAATTAGTTGAAAATTAAAGTTGAGGTATAGAAAGAAAATTCAAGAAGCAAACTTGAATCTTTATGTCAGCTAAAAAATACTGTAATTTTAGCTTATTTAAGGGAAATATTTTTTGACACATAATATATAATCAACTTTCTTTTCAAATATAAAATAAAAGTAAAAGAGAAGAAAAATAATGTTTTATCAGAATTTTTCAACTTAGAATATGGAAAAAGTAGAATCAAATTTCATAATATATTGCACAAAAATTACTACTTAAAAATAAAATTGCTTAATAAGAATTAATAATTTAAAACTAATTAAAGTTTGTTTTATATAAATGTTATTTAAATATTTTATTATGCTATATATTTAATAACTGTACAAGTGTTGCTCTCAGAATTAAAATGTTTAATAAAACTGCAATGTAAATTTAAAAAAAAAAAAAAAAAAAGAAAGGGAGAGGGGGGATAAATTTTACAGATGTTACTTTTCAAAGAAAAATTAATCTAATTTTCTTATAAATATTACAAGTCATTTTTATAGTAATCTGAAGCAAATAATTTTAATTATATTTAAGCTGATCTAATTATCTGAAAAGAAAACTTCATCTTCGTATGTATTTACATGAAACTTGGCAATCAGATTTCAAAACCAGAAAGGAATTAAAGGGGTTTAATTTAGGTTTATCGAATATTAAATTGGTTTTTAAAAATAAAAAGAACACAATTTTTTAAAAGGGGTGAGATTGGGTAAGCAACACATTCCCTATGGAATTGTTGGTTTGCTTCACTTTCCAAGATGACACAGAAAACATGAAAAAGTAATTTACAGAATTATACACACGTTCAACTTGAATATAGATAATGAAAGATCAATGAAAAATAGAAATTATTAGACAAAACCCCGACTCAAAACATAATATTTAAAACATGATAGTGAATGAAAACAATTTATTAAAACCTAATAATAAAGAAAGTTGAACAGAATCCCAGTAAACAAGGTTAAGCTTATTCCTAGTTAACCCAGGGGTAAAGTTCTATCTTAACACTGGTTGTAGATTCGAAACTTAGCTCAAAGTAAAATCTGTTGATATACTTGCTGGCATATAATGGGTATTGAAATTGCTTCAAAAAAAGCCAGCTACCAAGATTAAACTGCAGGAAAGCATTATTATGGTTTGATTTCATAAGATTGGCCATGTTTACATTCAGAATTTCTTCTAAGCCAGATTGTTGCAAGGCTGTCAATGCAACTTGCAAAGAATCTACAAAGTATTGAAGTGATTATTTTGGCATGACTAAGCATGTAACAAGATTACAGCTATGTGAAATTTATACTTAATTACTTTTTTATGAGTCAGTATCCGTTCCAAGTTTTCATTTCAAATAATTAGAGGTTTGTATCATGTAATCTCATGATCATTAAACATTAATGTGCGCAAATCAATCCCATTAATTTGGTTCAGCAATATTTTTACATAAAAGCACATTCAAAAGCAGTCACACTTAGTTTTCCCCCTCCCATTATTGTAATACAGTAACTATGTTATTAAAGTTATTGTGAAAGTCAAGCTAATCATGGTTCCATCTGATGATGATTAAGATAAAATAAAACATTTTTAATTAATTATGAGTTTCTACAATATAAAAAAAAGCTTGAAGTTGTTTAAGGAGGCATGATTTTTTTATATGGTTTTTATTAAGAATTTGGTTTTATCATGGTTAGTTCATAGTGAAAGATATTTTATTTTCATCATCAAATAAATCAACTGATTATTTTATAGCATTTTAAAAGAGAATTTTAAAAGCAAATGTAAATTTTCTTCTTATTTATATTTTAAAAATAATATAACAATAAAGAAGTTTGGCAAATTAAAAATGTAAACTTTAACCTTTATTACACTTTGAGATTAAAATACTTTGAAATTAATATAAAAAAATATTTCATTATTACATGTATTATATCATCTTAAAATTTTTTTTCATTACAATATTAAAGACTGAAACCTTTTTTTTTTTTTTTTTTATAACAAGAGGTTTTTCAAAAAATACATAACTATTCATTTAAAAAAATTTAAAATTTTACTTAAAAAGTTTCAAGATTTATTAAATCCATACAATGCCAAGTCTTATTAGCTAGTCTAATAAAAATTCCTTACCTGCTCTTGTAGCTCTTGAAGTTCCTTCTCCTGCTGACTTAATCTCTCACCAAGCTCTTTAGTAATATGTTTCTGTGAATCAAGCTCTTCAACAAGTTTTAATTTATCATTACTCTGAAAAAAATAATAAATATTCATAACAGAATTCTTTCAAATGTTATAGATATATGATAATGACTGAAAGAAGTAATTACCATGATCACAAAACCAGTTTGCAGTTCTTCAAGTTGTTTTTTCAATTCACGATTCTGAGTAACAGCTCGGCTGGCCGCTACTTTGTCGCTCTGCATGGTTTCAACTAAACGACTCTTATCAACCTGATCCTCTTTAATGCGGGCAATTGATTTTTCTAGTTCTGCTATTTTCTCATTTTGTGCTTCCAGTTGTTCAGACAAACTTGCATTATGAGAGATCTGTTGGCAGAGTTAACATGCAGAGATATTAAGCAACCATATTGTTTTTAAACCTAATTTTACAGCATTTAAGTAAAAGAGAAAATTAAAATACACAAAAAATAAATTCATTATAATGATCAAAGCAATAATAAAATATTTACATAAAAACACTGATAATGTATTAAAATAATTTGAATTGAAAAGAAAAAAATTCGAAAACAAATGTGAAGATTTGAATAAGAGAGTTATTATAAGCCATACAGATTTAGATATATATTCATAAATATAATTCGAGTTGTTATTTTTATAAAAATAAAATACATGAGAGCTTTAATATAAGGAAACTCATTAATTATTGTATATCCTACCTCATTCTGTAATTTTTGATTAAGTTCTTCATTTTGATTCTTCATAATATTTATTTGCACCTTTAATTCTGATGGATCTTCTTTATTAATATTACCTAAAATTAAGCAAAAAGTTTTCCTAGAATTATCATAATATATATATCATACTCATTTGATTAAAATTATTTTTAAATAACATTTCCAACTGTTCCACATAATTTAATAAAAGCAAGTAAATTTGATACTATACATTTATTTTAATTTAATACAATTTGTAAAACCAAACAAAAATAAATATATGAACATTGTTTTTATTCAACAATAAATTTGCTGATTAAAGTAATTAATACTAAATACATTCAACACACACAAATCACATAGAAAAAAATAATAAAAGCCTAATTAATAACCTCCGATTCATAAAATATAAAAACTTGTCAATGCACATTTTTAGGTATTTCTTGTGATGAAACTAAAAATTCTACAATTTTATAAACTTTATTTTCCCATGTATGGAATTTAGTTTAAAATGAATATTCACAAATATAAAATTAACTTTTTTATCTATTAAAAAAAATGACAAATAAATTACAATTCAGGACACAATTTTTTTTTCACCCATTCAGTTATGTTCAAGCTATAAATAACTATCACTTCAAATTTTGTTTTTAGCAAATGATAATTTGAAAAAAAAAGTTAAGTTTCATAACAGCAGCGAATAAGAGATCAACTTTATGTATCAGATGCCCAATTTCTGCCATTATGTTGACCCAATTTTTTTCAAAAAAGATTATTTCTATCTTTTATTACAATATATTTAAAAAAGAATGAGTTTTTATTAAAACCCAAGATAATAATTTTCTACAAGTTCAATTTTACATTACAAACATTTATTTTTTAAACTATGTAATGTGAAGAGCTTTCATCTTTTTAGTCACACTTGCTTTTTGTCTTCATAATACTTTACTATTCACGTCCATCTCATATCATTATTTCAAATTCACACATACAACATAATTGATTCAGAAAGTATATAACAATTAATTAGTCACAAAATTTATAACTGATAAAACTACAGGGCAAAACTTTTAAGTCCCAACTATTTCTTAAAAACGTTTGCATTATATATCATTAAATATGAGTAATTACAGATTTTCAAAATTAAGTTTATAATGTGATGGTAAGACTGACAAACTCCTTTAATACCAGAAATTTTTTTGTTTGTTCTGTAGACTTAAAATTTTTAAATATTTAGCTGAAATATATTTATATGTGGTTACAATTTCACAGATTGAGTTATTGTCATAATGAAGTTTATCAATTATTAAAAAAAAAGTAATGAAAAATGAATAGATACAAGTTTACATTTTATAATTTGTACTGTTGAACAACAAAAAATGACCAGTTGATAGTGTCTTAACCATTTCTGAATTAATCCTAGATTCATAAACATTTGTCTTACAGATCGCTAATAACTTTAAAACTACATAAACGCTAATAACTTTAAAACTACATAAACGCTAATAACTTTCAAAGTGAAAGAAATAGAATGATGAACTTCAAAGTACCTTCCTATATAGTTCATTCAACAATTAATATTGCACCTGTTGCATATCAGAGTGTTTTTATGCTAATGGAGTTACAGTAAGCAAGTTCTCCTGCAGATGAATGTTTGTGAACAGTGTTGCAATTGTAGAATAGGTGTGATTATTAGAAATCATAATTTTTCAAGGAACTTGAGTATTATTCAAAGTAAATATGAATTATGATTCATTCGTTAATTATTTTTTGTATATGGTGCACCTATGTTCATTTTTTCATTTATCATTTTAAAGGCATAAAGGGACGTAAACAAACAAGGGTATGGGATCATTTCAATCAGCCCTTTCATTATAAACATGACAGTACTAATTTCATTTAAGAAAATTAATGATTAATAAATAACTTTTCCAATTTAAAGTATGTTTTATTCCTTCTTGAATTCTATAAAACAAAAATGATCAATATGTTTGTCTGAGAGACAAATGTTTATGAATTGTGGAAGGAGTTAAATTTACTAAAGGAGATAATATTAAAAGTACACATTTATGTACGTGATTTTCTCAAAAATATATCTAAAAAAAGCACTATTTTGGTACATGGATTGATTTTTATATATCTTTTTAGAATGCCAAAGATTGGGGGGGGGGGGTAGTGAATGTGTGTTCCTCTATGTAAAAAGTGAAATACATAATTTAAATATATTATTATCTCCCAGTTTATATACAGATTCTTATAATTTAACATATAAATATATGTTTTTGTGTTTCATAGATGATAAAAATAATTATAAAACCTATTTATAAAATATTATATTTATTATGAAACTAATATTTAAAAAATAGATAAAAATGTAAATAACTATTACTGTTTTGTTGTTGAACAGCATCCAATTTTTCCTGAAGGAAATTTCTTTCTTTGGACAGTTGTTCTTTTTCACTGGAATGCTGTTTTATCTAAAATAAAATTATTTCATTTTTATCATAGCTTGGAATATTCCATTAGTCATGTGAATTCAGATTATCTAACAAATGCCTTACTTCATCACGCAATGATGTTACTTGTTGACTCAACTGTGTTATGTATTGTTGATACTGTTCTGACATCTGATCTCTTTCCATTATCAGTTTACTAATAGAATCTTTATTCTGAAATGACACATTAAATTTAACTTATGTAAATAAAACAAGAACAATAATAATTACAAACAAAAAAATTTAACTAATAAAATTAATTTAAACACAAATTAGATTAATAAAAAAACATATTATAAACATAGAAAGCTCATCTAAATAAACTTTATTAAAAATACACATAATTGTAGAATCATTTAGAACACAATACATTAATCAATATACAATTAACAAAAATATGAAAAATTAAAAAGGCAAATAACTTCATAACAAAACAATATACAATAAGAACTAATGTATTAATAGACAATTCCTTTCAACTTGAAATATTTTCTGTTTCACATCATAAGCAACAGAAATTAATGAAATCCTTATATAAATCACAGCTCATTATAGATCTTAAATCTTAGAATGCACACAATAAAAAAAAAAGTCATCTATTACATGGAATGAAAATAACTCAGTTTGAATATGAAAGGTTACAGATTTACAGCTAATTTTATTTGTATATATTCTTGGAAAAAAAAAAAGCACAGTAATGAGTCATAATTAATACACTGAATTAAAGTAGGTTTCACAGAAATTAAATTATTAATGAAAATAAAATCATTGAAATTTAATTTTGAAAAGAATATAAACAGTTAAATTTGCATTTCAATCCTCAAAAGCATTTACGAGTTTGTAGACTGTCTAGATCCCGTCCCTACAACAGATATCTCAAACCAAAATATAAGAATAACTTGACTAAAGCTCAAAATTATAAGATCGATTGTCAATGGTCATGTGGTGCAGTTGTCAATTCAAACTAACTATGGTTTTAAGATCTCAGTATAAGTAAGTTTTTAAGAAAAGCAGAATACTTAGCTTCAAAAGGTAGACTGGGTGAATTTTTAAGTATAAAAGGAAAGCAGAGGAGAGCATAGCAAAATCTTCCAAGAAAGAACCTGTATCTATTATGATATAAAAATAATTATTAGCTCACTAGAGAAAGTCTTTTCTCCAATTCAAGCTTTTGCTGATAAACTTCTTCCAATTGACTGTGATTTTCTTTATTGTCTTCGTTTTCAGCAAAATGTTGGGCTTGAGTTTCAGCAATGGACAGTTTATTATGGCAATCAGAAAATTCTTTCTCAAGAGTTTGAAAATCGTTGATCTGGAAAATGAGGATTCTATTTATTGCAGTTCTCATTAACACACAATATATTTTAGCAAATTTGTAACAATTAATACTTCAAAATTTTTAATACAGATTTCAGTGAAAGCAATATGAGAAGCTTCATGAATGCATAAACTAAAATGTCATTTTTGAATGAAATAGTACTTAAAAAAATTTAATGTAATCATATAACAGAAATGTTATAGTATTTGCAGAACAGGCCAGAAATTAATATGAAATAAATAATTTACAAGTATTTCACACGATAGAGACAAATGAAATATACAATTAGGTTGGATGTATTGACTACAGCTTTAAAACACTGCATTGAATCAAAATACATTCCACTGAAAGATATAAATTGTAACACCTAGTGTCTTTAATAAAATGTTTACACTTTGTGACGAAAATTTTGAAACATATCAGTGAATATATATATTTTAAGATAAAAGTTTTACCACACTATTCTTTATTTTCTACTATAGTTTTCAAAGAATGTTTTATGACATATGTACATGTCCCAAGGTAAAAAATTCCACACTTTACGATTAGACATTTCAAAATTATCTTCATTCTTCACCACATATTTTAGTTACATTTTATATTTCAATTCATACTATTACATTGTCCTTATTCTTACATTTCAGAAAAAACAAATATGTACACATACCTTTTTATTCAACTTTTCTGTCAATTCAGCATTAGCTAATTTTAATTCTTCATTTAATTTACTGTAATAAAAATAAGAGAAACATTTAATACGCAACAAAAGTACAGATAAGCATATTAAGATTAACATTGCAAAATATTCTTCATTTGAGTTTAAAAAAATGTCTTACTTGATTCTATAATTATCAGATTTCAATCGTTCGATTTCCTTCGATGATTCTTTACTACCCTTAAATAAAAACAGAAAAATATAGTACATAAATTAAATAAAAACTAATTCAATATGTATAATAATGGCACAATTTATATTGCTATCATTTTCTAAAGACTTTTTTTTTTAAAATTAATAAACCTTTAATATTTTTTGTAATGAATGTTCCACTGTGCTTCAACCAATTATTAAATATTTATACAAAGTAGGGAATTACAAAATAAAATTTTGTTTCATATTTCGGAATTTTTTTTTTTTTTAAGAATTTAAAATTTTAACAGATGTGCAATCTTTAATCATATCTCTTGGGAAAATTAATACCAAATTATTATTATATAATTATAGCAAAACTATAGCAAGTCAAAATTTTTTTTTTAAATAATATGCCCTTCATTTTCAGATTAGTTTGTAACATTTGACATGGACAATCAGAATAAACAATCTTAATTGCAAATTCTGAGCATTTGAATAAATTGAAAAAATATTTTTTTTATTATTATTCAGAACAATATGAACACTTAATGTAAAACAGTTATGAAATAAATCTCAGTTTGAATTTATCATTAAGAGTTGTGATTTGAGGCATATTTAAAGAAAGATATGTTTTCATTAAATGCAAGTAAAAAAAAATATATATATGAGTTTATGAATGATTACTGTCGAAACTAAAAGCAAATACAAAAATCCTACAGGAATTTCCCATTTGATACTTCATGAAAATTTAGATAATAAATCAAATATTTTCGAAATCTACATAAAAAAAGGGAGTGGGAAATACCTTTTCTAAATGTTGATTTGAATTACTCAGTGAAACTATCTCCCTTTCAAGATCAGATGCTCGCTGCCTTGAAGCCCTCAATCTTCCTTGCAGTTCTTCAATTTCACCTAGAATTTATTTAAATAACAAAAAATTCTGAAAGATCATATAAGTAAAACCATACTAACATGGCTCATTTGAGGGGAAAAAAACAAAATTGCATACTTTACAAGACATTATAATTTATTACATCAATGACTCAAAGTATAATTTAGAAGAGAAGGTCCAAATTAATGAATTTATTTGAACATGATTCATCACAATTTCTTTTTTGGATACGTTATGAATTCCTTTGATGTTAGTCAATGTCATATAATTAAAAGTATTTAAGATTGATTAATTCATTCCTTTATTTAATAACTACTGTTTATAATATTTTTCACAGCTAGATAGAAAAATTGCCCTGAAACACTCATAATTTTGAGAATTAATTATGAGCTAATACCTTTGATACACAAAAGTACTATACAATTCAACTTATAACTCGTAACTCAATAACAGTTATTTGGATGTTACATTGATAAATGCATAACTGTTAACCTAACTTAGACTGTAAATTACAAAGAACTATAATCGTAAATCCATAAAAAAATTAAAAATTTCATTTCACTTCATACATTAACAGCACAACTCAGAATACAAAACTTTTTAAAAACATTATTTAATACAAATAACCTACAGGAGGGAAATAAAGAACATAAACTGGGAGAAAGAGAGAGAATTTGTGTATATAACAATTATACAAGTTTTTTAGCTAAATCTTTAAACAAAACAATTTTAAAATAATTTATTGCAGTTTTTTTTCCCTTACTTAACGAAATATATTCATAACATTATAACCAACATTTGTCAAAATTATAGATTTCTCATTTTACATTCAAAAGTAGAGCATCAGATTACTACCATACTATTTTAACCATGAATAAATATGTAATATGCCCTTAAATTAGGATGAAATGGTTAAGGGTCATAATATGAAGAAAAAAAAAATCTTACAATAGTTTCGCAGATGCTAAAAAAATGATCAAAGAACTGCTAAAATATATGTCTTCAAGATTTATTAATATTTTTCAATTTTTCTTTAAAAAAAAATTAACATACTCTCTTTTATTAAAACTCAAAATATACTGAATGAATTGGATTTGCTTTCTTAATTAGTTTCATAACTGATAGACTAAAACATTTTTTACTTACTGTACAGTTAAACTAACCTGGCTGTTCTGAAGCGAAAGCTTATCATTTATGTGATATCTGACTCAAAAACTTTGCGCAAAGTTTTCTCATACCCAAATATTCGTGAATGATATGATAAACACGTTCAGTTGATATCTTTAGAGTGTCTGCTATTTCATTCAATTTCAATTTAAGGTCATTCAAAATCCTTTTGTGGATTTTTTTAATGTTTTCGTCGGTAACAACCTCTTTTGGGCGTCCACCGTTTTCGGTGCTTATTTCACCACGTCTAAACTTAACATACCAATCCTTGATGGTTGATTTTCCTGGGGCAGTGTCCGGAAACTCGGCATCAAGCCAAGTTTTTGCTTCAACTGTATTTTTTCTCTTCAAAAAGCAATATTTTATCAACACACGAAATTCCTTTTTATCCATTTTTTTCACAATAACAAAAGTTCCTTCACTCAAAATGCTATAATTCACAAACTAATGATCTGACAGCTGTCAAATTTATACACGCATCTTTTGAGGGTTAGGACTAACTAAAAAACATATGGATTTAATTCTAGTAGCGTCATCTATGTGTCAGGTCGGGGAATTTTCAATTGACCTGTTACCTACAGCTACAAGAAATAGGTATTATTTGAGCTAACTACAAACTAAAGATGCAATTCTTTTGGGAGAAAAGTATTTATCTTCTTCAAATTTCTTTCTTTTTAAAATTTAATAACAAAATAAAAACCTGAGTAAGGGAAGAATTAAACTTACCAGCCTTTTGTTTAGCTGTTTGCTGGCTTAAAGAAAGCGAAGACTGCAATTCTGTCTTTTCTGCGACAAGAATACCAATAGTCTGTATGTGAACCTGAAGTTGATCTTTTAGGGTCACTTGTTCCTTATGAGACTTTTCTTGAAGCTCTTTTCTTTCTTGATCAAAATTTTGATTAAGGCGCTTATTTTTTCCTTTCTGAAGGAAAAGAGAAAGCAGATCTTACATAAAAAATTTATCTGTTTGGCAAGAACAAACTAATGCAGGTAAAAGTTTAAAAAACTTAAAATTTCAATGCACAACATTTTTTCACAAATACACAAGAATCCCACATTACAATTACATAAAATATCCTGAACAGTTAAATCCCCTAAGACAAGAAATTCTAATTACTAATGAAAGAGGTTTTCCTAAAATAAATATTTTTTTTTACATTTATTGCTTCTGAAATTTCAAGTCAAGCAACACATTGCATTCTGGGATATTATACAGCTAAGTATAATATCAATGTAATTAGTTTATGTATGCTGTAATAGACCTATAAATTACATTTTTCAAAATAATTAAGACAAATTGAAAACCTAAATAATTGTTTTTGGAACATAAGAATATATTAAATATATAGCATTCAAAGAAACATTTTGAATATATAACAAGTAATTTTTAATGCAAAATATATTCTCTCTTCTCTCACTATATACAAATTTTTTAGTCCAACCATGAGACAAAATAAAGAAATATTTTTAAAGCATAAACATTATTAATCAAATAATTATAAAGTCAAAATATTTAAGCATGTGGTATTTCACCCCATAACCTCTTAATTTACAATAAAATTCAGAAATTTATTTACCCTTAAGCTAAAAAAAAAAAAAAAAATTGCTGTTATAAATCTCAGTGTTTGCAACTAACAAATAATTTTGATTTTAAGCAATTTTGAGTTCCTTTAAAAATATTTGAAATCTTCAATAAAAAGTACTAAACTAGATTCTATTTTAAACACACACACTTTTTTTTAAAATATAACACGAATTAAATTGTTAAATTGCAACTACAGCAAATTTTTCTTTCTCAGTGAGAGAAAATATTTAACAATTTAACCAACAGGAAGGCATATTGATCAGATACCATGTTTCTCGTCAAACATATATTTAATAACCACAAATTATAAACCCATAAATATTTTAGGAAGTTCAATTACCTCAAAACTGTAAACATTTTTAAAAATTTGAGAAAAGCTAACTTAAAATAAGTAGTTTAATGAACAAGATTTAATAAAAGTTAAATTAAATAAAATTTTAAAAAACCTTTTAAAGTAGTTATCATAAATATTATGAGCCAATAAATTTGTTTAATTATATAAGGAAGAAAGAATGTGCAGTAGGCTTTGAAGACCAATTTTATTTACACATAATATTTCATTAGATTTTTTTGTACTTCCCTGTTTTAGCAGCACCCAACAAATTAAGTTTAGGACATGGTCATTGCGAAACTCATGAAGCTTACATTGAGATATAACCAGCCTTGGCAATATTTCTTAGTCATTTGGCGATTCATCATCAAGTGCCGTTATTACAGGGAAGTATTGATTTTTTTTAAAGTAAAAATAACACCATATTTAAAAAAATAAAATTATAGCATTACCAATTCTTGTAACTGAAATTGTAACTGATCATTAGTTTGCCTCAAACTGTTCACCAATAAAGCCAATTCTTGATTTCGCTTCTCTAAGGAATTATTTTCAAAATTATTGGATTCTTCTTGGTCAATAGTACCATTCATAAATGCATCTGTTTCAGACATTAATCCATTAACTTGTAAAGAAATTTGGCGAAGGCTTTCAGTGGATGAATATTCCCTATAAATAAATATGCAGTCAATAAATTTAGGACAACAGTTAACTTTCCAGATGATTTAATTATTGGTAAATGATCAAATGTCTTTGAAATAAAATTATTTTTTTAATAAATACAATATTTTAAGAGTATTTAACATGTTCATAATTTTGAAGTGGTGGTTTTATAAGTTACAATTTGTTTTATTAAAGTTAGATTATTGCAAATAATATATCCTTATACTCAATAGCAAAAAAGTAAATTCCACATTCAAAAAAAAATATAACAAATCTGATTTAAAATTTAGATGTTTCTGAATTATATGTCTACATTCAACACTGGTGGCAGCATTATTAACTTTAAAAAAAATCTAACAATTTAAAGACTAAAAAAATCTAAATATGTACTAAAAATTAATCAAATAAGTAAACTTCATCATTAACCATAATCAAATAAATTTTAAAAATATCCAATTTAATTTAACACATAAAAAACTAGCAAATAAAATATTAAATACATAAATATTACATTAAGACATAAGCTACATTCAGCTGAAAAATAAGTTTATATAACTAGTAAAAAATATATATATACTAACTTTGCATTATTTAGCTGTAAATCTGATTTTGATTTTTGTAATGTTACAGAGCTGCCTTTAGATGCCGATTGTATATCTTCGTTGCTGTCAGCATTTATATTAAGACTTAAACTACTGGAACCTCTACAAAAAGATTTAAATAAAATAATAATCTACCAGATAAATTATTTGCAATTGTTTATTTTAATTGAAATACTTACATTTTATTTGACTAGATATTTTTTCTGAAATAAACTGTTGTGTGTATATATAATGAGTTGCATTAAAGAAGTATATCAATTTATCATATATGTATAAATAAAAGGAATTTTACTATCAAAGAATAAGAATTAATTATGACAATAATTGTTTTCTTCTTTATCCACACATCAAATAAAAATAAAATTCAATTTAAGATTTATAAGATGTAATAATTTTTTTATACACATACAACTAGAAAATGTAAATTCAAAACACATAAAAAAATTATTTCTTCCTCGTGTAATAAGACATATAATAAATACCAGTGCACAGTACAGTGTGACAAAATACCCTTCACAATTACTGACACAGCCAATGGATATGATAGAATGCTTAACATAATTCCATCTCTTAACGTCATAACTATCAACTCCCTCAATACAAGTGAAGTACATATGCTTTGAACATCAATACTTCCGAAGAGTACGACATACGTTAGCAACAACAACAAATGCAGAACATTAAATTGGCAACAAATCAAGATTCTTCCAAACACTCGTTCCATAAAGTTATTGAAATTAAAAAAAGTTTAATGCAACTTATTAATTTTAAAGATACTTTAATTGATAAATATAATAAATAACTTATGAAATATTACCCAAAAAATAATCCTTCACATTTAAAAATATAGCAATTAACTACAGCATTTTATCAATGAAAATTTTTAAAAATAGAAATATAATGCCATTTGTTTAAAAAGATGCTTAACATTTTCCCCAACAACTTTTAGGAGTACAAACTGTTTAATATAAATTGATTACAAGTCAATTACAAACTTTGGAGTCAGGAATAATTTCAATACAGAATCCATTTCAGAATCTCAAATTTCATTAGTGATTCAACATACCTATTTTTGGACTGATCAAGATTATTCTTTGAATCTTGAGAAGGCACCTAAAATTTCAATGGTAAGCAAATTAAACTTCATACTAAATTTCAACTTACAGAGAAAATTCTTTTAATATATAAAAATATCTACCAATTTAAAATTACATACTTCTGGGGGATCTTTTGTAGCAGATGTTTCAGTTGGTGTGCCTTCTGATGAATTCGTTTGCATCGGTATCGCTTTTTTTCGTGTTCCTTTTGTTTTTGCTGATCGCTGTTGTTGAAATTGTTTCAACTATAAATAAAAAGGATGAAATTAAGTTTGTTTCTGGCACTTTCTAATATTAATAGAGATTTTACACCCAACCATACCACAATTTTGATTTCCTTAAAATAGTTGGAATGTAAATTATGATATATAACTAAATCTATTAGTATACCTGACAATCCTTCAGCTATTTCACTAAGCAAAGGGAGAAAAAGCATGAAAATGTTTAAATAAAACTTGACTTCAATGTTAACTTTATAAGAAAGAGGATAGTGATTTCTAATTATTCAAGATAAAAATCATAGATTAAACTTTGATAATTTATTGCACAATTGTTACTAGGACTACCAAGAAGGAAGCACAAAGAATTTTATTGCATATAATACTTCAGGCACATACTTTGGCAAAAGACAGTAAAAATTTACATACATTATATTTTTTAAAAAAATATCTATGTTTACTCTATACAGAGGAATATTGTAAACTATATTTCTATTTTGTTTGGGCATAATTAATGAAAAATTACTATATTTATATTAAAAATCAAAAATTAAGACTCTTAATGTACATGAACTATAAATTTCATTGATAGAAATAATCTTTTTTTAAATAATTGCTTCTTTTCAAATAATTTTATCATATATCTAAAAATAGTTAATATGTAATCTATATTTTTGTTCAATGTGCAGAAATTTCTTTTTCATAAAAGGCAGAGTAACCTCCACCCTTTTATACAAGTGAATATTAAATGTTGAGAGAGATGTAAATCAACTGCATTCTGGTACATTATTAACTTTTAGAAAAAGATAAAGGGAATTAAAAAATTCAGAATGTTCTAGTTATACATAATTTTATTACCTTAAAATAAGTATTTTTTAATTGAAAGAATTAAAACTATCCAGGAAATTTTATTTATCCTTAATATGGCATATACACTCTAAATTAAACCTTTCTTATAATCAATAATTTTGAAGATAGACAATTTTATAATGAATGCTTTTTTTAAAAAATTAAACTTCAATATAAGAAGGTAAGTTGAATTAATAGATACTGGAATTTTTTAGCAAACAAACAAATTTTCCTCTTCAATGGAAAATACTTTTGAAAGAGAAAAAAATTTACATTTCTATGATTTTTATTTAAAGTTAAAAACTCATTAAGTACACTCTTTATTTTTACTAATAATGCTTATTTATTACTGATTTCTCATGTTTTATAAAATTTACATAATATGAAACTTATAAAATATGGAAAAATTTACATACATTTTTATAAAAATTTAAAAGTTCATTTCAATAGATACCTTTAAAATAAATCAAGTTTGATAGCATCAAAAGACTTTTTTTCCTTTAATATTAAACTACTCAAATTGAAATATGGAATAATTAATCTTTGAATACATACCAAGAATGTTTAATACTTATTAATGATATCAATAAAAAATTGACTTTAAAGCTATTTTTGAGTTTAAGATTTTAACAATTATATGAAAACAGTATTTATATAAATATGATGAGTTAAAACACTACTGCTGTATAATCCAAAAGGAGAACTTATGCTGAATGTTGATTCCCAATAGCTATATTCCTTTTGAAATTCTTTATACTTCCCTTCTTAAAAATAAAATTTCTTTTTATATTTTTTCTTTAAATCATAAGTTGCATATATCTATACTGCTGATAATTTAGAATAAAAATGCGAAATGCTAAGCTTTTTAATGAATAAATAAAATGAACTTTATTTTTTTTAAAGACAGCTCTTAATTTATTTTCTAAAGAGTTATTTTACTTATACATTAATATGCAATTGCAGTAAAGGTTGTGAATATGAAAAGGGTTAGAGATATCAATTTCTCCAATTAGGAAAAACTAATAAAATAGAGGAAAAACTATTTTTGTACAAAAACATTTTAATGATCCATCACATGGATCAATGATGATTCTGTGACTGAGAAATATGTTGATATTTGTCAACTGCCCCCAGAAGAAAGACATAAGGACATATTTGAGTCTGTTCTGCAAGCAAATGTTAGTGGCAAAATTTAAATATTTAGAAACTAGAAAATAATGAAATATATAAAAGCATACTTGATCATGAAGTACCTTCTACTTCAAAGGAAGGAAAAAAAAAAAAAAAAAACTCAGAGAAAAATATGAGTTTAAAAAAAAATACTAAAAAGTGACAGCATTGAGAATATTTGAGAAATGGTTTCCTCATCAGGTTACCTTATCTTTGGCTGAAATTTTTCACAAGTTCACACCAGTCTAATATTTACTGCACTTATCAAATATAACAGCTCTTTACACATTACAAAAAGAAGTTGTAGAAGAAAAAGCTATAGACCAATTTTTTGAATTATTATTTAGAGGATTTTGCTAAGTACACAGAGAAGATTTACTTGAGCACATGAAATCTATCAATTCCAACTGGTTCTACAATAATGTCTAGAAATAGCTTTAGAAAACTAAAAATATATTTTCATATTATAGATAATTAACACTTTGACATTAGGAGACAAAATGGGAGAAGTTTTCTACTTTTTATGAATAATTAGAATAAAATTTTACTCTATTATTAGGTATCTTCATTCTAAATTGAGTATAATTGAATCAATAGTACCTTATTACAGTTATCATTCTGCTAAAATGTTAATCTGAGGTAAACCATTACAAATTATGGATGTTGTAATGGTTTACCTCAGACAAACAAAAATTATGGATGTTGTGTTTAAACAGCAATTATCCAATGTTATGAGAATCTACAGAGGGAAGAGTTTAGAAACTGAAAATTCTCCTCTTGGATCTCAAGTTGTATGGGAGCTTTTATTTAGTGTTGAAAATCCAGAAAAACATGAAATTCTCTGCTATAACTTTTCTCATCACACAAGCTATTAATTGAATCATCCGAAAAGGATTTTTACAGTTACCGGAATGATTCAGGTATTTCATACTAGAAGATTCCTTCTCAAATCACTAAGGGAAGTCTCTAAATGGCAAAGAGGAAATTCTGAATATTGAAATGACAGTCAAGCTTATATTTGTTGTTGGAAAGGCAGTGCTACAGTAACTATAGCATTTAATTATTTGACACATGAGACCATCAGTAAATCCAAGAGATTTTTTCAAAATACACACACAAAAGGAACTGATGTTTCACAGCCACATCTTACAAATTTGCAATAAGTCCATAGGAGTTAGCAGATTTCTAGGATCATATCAATCAATGTTTAGGAGCAAAAAGTGATACTGGAATCTATTTCACAATGTGCTAAATCTGGTTGTTGCTGCTTGGTAGATTTTGCATTCACATTTACACAAAAATACAGAAACAAAACTTTCATGTCTCAATTTCTAAAGAGAAATAACTTTGCGTTTACTACACATGAAGCTTAAAATCCATTTTGTCCCTTCAACACAAGGACATTGTTCTGCATGCTAGAATGCTAAAAAAAAAAAATTGTTCTGAGTGTGAAAAAAGACCTTTCCTAATTATTATGAGAAGGAGGAAAAAATCAGTAATTTTCTATTTTGCCAGCACAGATCTAATGTAGCAGACTTTATTGGCGACACACACACACAATGCAGAGTATACACATATTCCATTTTGGCATCAGATGTATCATTTTTGGCGACTTTATTGCCTGTGCTGGCAAAATGGAAAAGTACCAAAAAATCTATATCATAAAAAACTATTAGTAACTACCTGATATCATTTCTATTTTTTATTCTAAAAATTATTTATTACCTTTTTCTTGAATAAAGAGATTTATTAATTATGTTACACTAAAATATGTGAAAATACTAAGTGTTTCCTGTCAATTTTCCATAACTGGAACATGTAAATCATGTTGAGAAAAAAGAATTTATTCATAGTTCTTACAATTGAGTTTTAATTTGATTTTTCATCAATAATAGTTTGTATTATACTTCCATTAGCCAATAGGCCATTTTCAAATTTTGTGACATTCTTTCTTTTATAGTTAGAATGAAACCTGATAGTATTAATAATATTCATCTGTCAAAAAGTAAAGTAATATGATTCAAAGAAATTATAAGTTTCACTAACCATTCGTTCTACACTTATATTCAAGAAAAGTAATATTTTTGTACTTCATTTATGCATGAAAATAAATTAGTTTACAAATTTATTCTGAAAGGATTTATCAGGTTACTGAAATTAATATTAAAAATCTGAGGTATCATTCATTTATATGATGAGTCAGCAACGGACATACAGGTTATAAGCATATATATTCCTATTTAAGATTCCAATACCGGCAAAATAATAAACACACAGTCCAATTAATTAAACATAAAATTGATAAGATATAATAGAATAGTGTACAATTCGAGGCGAAATTTCATTTTACAAACATTTCGAAACATTTTAATTGAATCCAATAATGAACTGACTTAATATTACTACACACAGTTACGTCAAATAGTACATGAATTATTTGTGAAGCATATTCTTACTTTTTGTTGATTTTACATATTCAATGAAAAAATGATTGATTTAAACAAATTAATCACTTTAAATATAAAAAAGAAACCTAAATAGGTTTCAAATTGGTTCGCAATATGGCTTAATGAATAACATGAATTGTCAGCGATATCTTATCACACACGGTATTACACGTCAGTAACAATTTCTACATTTAAGTTAAATTTTTACATTTTGACAAAATAAAAATTGCATAAGATATTTTATGAGCAACTTTTAACCACAAATCTTTTATTTGTATACATACTAATTTATAATTTTTCCTTAATAATTACCTTTTTTAATCCAGCAGCCAACTTTTCCTCCCTACTGATTCCATCTGCCATGTTGACAAATTGCGTATTGAAGAAAAAATGTAAACAAAAAAAATTATTTCACTTTTGAAGTGATGTAGGTCGAATCAATTTAGGAAGAGAGCAATATAAATCACAAGCATTTCAAAGTAAATAATAAGTCTGGGGAAAAAATTTTAATCTTGAGAACAAAAAAGATAGTTTAGATGGAACAGTTCCTTTTAAATGCTGCTTTTTTTTTCTCCTAAAGATAATAATAATTTTAAAACAAAATACTCATGTCATTATTTCAAATCATTTCTTACTTTTGTAACCAAAACTCATGTTGAAAACATGCAGCTGTAAGCAATGGCAGTCTCATTAGTAATTTTTTTTTATTTAATATAAATTTTGTCCAACGAAGAATAATTTGACCGTAACCGTACTCACATTGTAATAGTGCCGGTGGAAAATGTAAACATTGTCTGCTAGAAATTTATCTACAGTACTCCCTCCTACTTTTTAAAAGTACTAATCCTGGTCTCATAAACAGTTTTACTAACATAAAAATTAACCTATCAAACCACACATTTCAACGCATTCCACTGATCTGAAAAAAAATGCTTCTTGTAATTGCTCTTATGATTGTGCATTGTGCTGCTGATATCTTTGCTCAAGGTATTTTTGACCATCATATAAAGCTCTTTGAGTTGAATAATATTCTGCTTTAATTATTGTACTCTATTTATAATCGAACTGTGGATACAGATCTATATTGATAGCTGTGAGTTCATTAAAAGCTTATACAAACAATTTTTACGATCAGTGAAATATTATAAAACATTTTTTTGTTGCATCTTATATTGTTTATGTAAACTGTTTATCCAATTATAAATGAGATAACAATAATATAATATTTTAAACCTTTTTTATACCACCGAAAATTGTTATTTCTTTTTCAATAGTTATAATATTACAGGGGTGTCTGAACAAAATTACACATTAATATTTGTTTGATTAAAATTAAATTTTGGGAAGGGTGCTCCCGAGTGTCCTTCCTGCCATATCCCTTACACTATTCATCACATTTTAATTGATTGTCCGGTGTTTGATCATCATCATCTTATTATTTTTTTTTCATTCATCAGTTTTAAACCTATCTGACTTGGTAGGGGGGGGGGGTTTCCCCCATCATAACTTACTTGCTTTTTTAAAAACATTGGCCTTTTGCACCAAATTTGAAGTCTTAACTTTTTACCTTTTTTATCACCTTGTGTTTGTTTCCTATTTTTTAAATAACTTTTTTTACTTGATTTTAACTAATGATTGGCACAGCATACTTTTGCTCTTGTACCATTAAACCCCACAGTTGCACCTTCACTAAAATTAAATTTTTAAAAAAAATTATTATCTCTCCCAAAAACATAGTTCCCTGAGATAATTTTGTGTTATCAGCTAAAAATATTATTTATTTGCTGATTAATATGTATTTTCATATTTATCAATGATTTAGTTAGTTAAATTTTAATGTTATTTAGATATAAATTAATGGTAAATATTATTAGTTTCTAAGAGTCTTGAGCTTTATGTTTTTATTCAGGGTATCTTAAAATTGTTTCAATTAGAAATCAGATTTTGAAATGATTACAAAGTAACAAAATCATTGATATTTTTTGACTTAATTCAAGATGTAAAGTTTTAAAGTTTGATTTTTATTTGAAAATAATTCTTTTTTATTGTTCATAAATCAAATTACCCTTTTAAAATATTCTTTTGGAGCACATTTTTCATTGCTCAATATTTTTTTAATTTTAAACATCTATTTAATTTTGGAAAAAGAAAAGTTTGATGATACTTTTATCATACTTATTGAAAATTTATTAAAATATAATATACTGCTTCTGTATATTTTTTGGACTGTACATTTGTATTGATTGTTTAAAGTTTTTTCTGATAGGTAATTTATAATTGAATTGTAATCTAGTTTGTGATTTAATGTAACATTTTTCTGCTTACAGGTACTTCATCTTACTTGAAGACCAAAAGCAGTTCAAATGTGGAAAATGCCTCTTCTAGATCTAGAGAACATTTTGAACGTATTTTGAAACTAGATAATATTACAGACTTGTATGGCAGAGACTTAACCAAAGTTACTTTAGATAAGCTACTTAACATATATTTAAAATCTGTTAAACCTTTGGAAGATGCTTATAAATATAATGATATGAAGCATCATATTATGAATGGTAATAATCTTTTAAGTAAACAACTTCTA
>BMAW01044216.1:101738-133609 GCA_019974015.1 Nephila pilipes
TCCTGATTCTTATTAACCATATCCTATTCTTCATTAATATATTCATTATGATGTTTTCATTTTTGAAATTAATTATATTTTGAATGATATGTTATATTAGTTTCATATGAAAAATAAGTTTTAGAAAGAGGAATAAATCAAATGTTCTGCTTTTAATTTCTCCTGTTTACTACATTAATTTTCTAAAAATTTTAAATAAATTGTAAATATCAATTGCATTTTAAATTACATCTGATTCTATATTGGGCTAATTAGCAAATTTAGATGACACTAAAAAAAATTAACAACTGTGGAATATTGTGAATGTAAATTTTTATCAAAATTTATTTTTCAGGGTTGTTCTAGAATGCATTAATCTTCCCATTCTTTATAGTGCTCTTTTTTTTTTTTTTTTAATGAAATCTCTCAGAAGCAAAAATTGTTTTACCTCTCTTTTTTTTGTCTTTATTTTGTCTATATATGTTATTTCTTTTAAATATATATTGTACAGAGCCTTGCACAAACTGTGCTTTAACAGTTTAATTAATTTCCTAGAACATTTTAATAGTCACCAAATCCTTTTTAATTTATGTCATTAACACAGAAAATTCTGTATTGGAAATGAAATTGGTAATCATTCATTTCCGCTATGAAATAATAAGTTGTACTGAAGCCATTTAAGAAGACATCTGCTATATTCAATTTGTATAATAGGTATGAAATAAATAGTCATTTAAATGGAACTGAGTAATGAGTGATGCTTAAAATAATAACTTGTGTATGATTCTTTTATCCATAGTTATAAAAATATATTATTGAAACATAATTACCTGTCTTTCCTACTCAGTAGAGATTTTAATTTTCAAGTATGTTTTTTATTTGATGAATAACTATTTTATCCATTTTTTAAAAAAATTAATTTAAGAAGTAAGTTACCTATCATGTCAATGTCAGCAGTATTTAAGATAAAAAAAAATTGCTATGTTTTTTTCAAAATATTTAGTTTTGTAATTATGTATCTTTGTATTTGTAAAAATTGAAGTAAAATATAATCTAATAAAATCTTTTGTAAAATTTGAATGTTAGTAACTGTTCTCTCTCTTTTTCCCTCTATTTTAACTCCCCCTTCTTTAAAATTATTTATTCCTTAAGAAATATCAAAGATTTTGCCTAGCATACTGATTTGCCAATGTTTAACCATTTAAAATTATCAGCTCTGCTGGAAAAATAACAAACAAACAAATTTCTTTTATTGTATTAGCCAGAACATAATGGGATACTTTTTTACTAATTATTTTCCATTTAAATGTTGACTAGAGTTAATTCAAGGTCTAAGTAAGTACACCTTTCCTTTACATAACTTAATTTAACTTTTTATTAGCCATGAATGTAACCAGAGTTATTAATTATTTTAAATAAATGCTTATCTGATTAAATTATACTTTCTTTGAATTCTTTTATTTAAAATAAATAGATCACATTAAATGCATCAGTTTTTTCTTACTATCTGTATAAAAAGTTTTGGTGCTGCAGTACATTAACTCTAATAAGGTCATTCAGTGATTTAATTTATTATGACATGTTATTGTCATACTTTAATTATCATTTTTTTTTTGTATAATCATGTGCATTTAATTTCTGTTTTGAATTTTAGGTGCTCAACCAACAACATCTGACTTTACTATTCTAGCACATAATGCTGAATCTAAAATTGTGGATGGTAATGTTTTAGTCATGGAAAAGCGTTATTCCTCCTTAGAAAAATATGGGAAAGTTCTTCTAGAAAGATTAAAAAGTTTCCACATTCCTAATGAAGTTTTGAAGTTGGTAATGTATGATATCTCCATTTTTATGAGAAATGTTATTTATAACTTAATTGTAGGTATAGTTTTTTTTAAAACTCCTTATATATACAATAACAATAATAATAACAATGCTTGTTTAAAAAATAAAATCTGAATTTAAATAATTGTTGTTACTTAATATTTAAAAGTTTTCAAATTTATATAATTTTTAAGCATTACTTTAAGACTATAAGAATGAATGTACTAAAAATTACCATTAGGAAATTAAAAAAAATCAGTTAATATGGATAAGTTAACTTCTGTTTTATATCATATTGTAGTATAAATTTCTTTTATGAAAACTTTCAGAATATTTAAAAACTTGTGTTTAGTGTAAGAATTGATTCTGTGACAAGTATTTCAAATCAAAATTAAGAGTCCAATGTTATTGTAGAAGATTTGAAAATTTTTTCTGACTCACACACACTCACATATATATATATATATATCTATGAAAATGTAACAAAAAATTGTATTTGATTGTAATTTAACATGCAATCGATAATTTTATTTGAAATAAATTGAATGGGATTTTAAAATATTCAAAATCAGTAAAATAAAGTTTGCATCATATTATTTGGACATACACGAGGATCATGTTACTAAATTATGTTTATCATTTTACAAATTCACATGATTATCATAAAATATGTCATTTTTATTACTGCTGTGAAATTTGTTAATGTTATTCATAAAAGTGTTTAAATTATTTACATAAACTAGCTGGAGCTTCTGTTCTTTGCATTAATGAATATCTAAAATAAAACTCAACGAAACTTTTATAAAAGTATTTTAGTTTGAATTATTTTAAAGAGAAACAAATGAATAAATATAACTAACTCCAAAAGAACTCATGAAGAATAATAAATAGTTACTAACATGACTGTAACGTAATATGAACCAAAGCTATGTTTAATGGAGCAGAAATGTTTAAGGGGAAATTCGATCATTGTTTGTGTAGTAAAAAAATTCTGCAAAATCCACTAATCAGTATTTTTCCCATTCCTTTTAAAAGTGAACCAAATGTTCATTCCATTTACCATATAAATATCTTGTTGTTTAGATCTGTAGATTTCTAGTTGCAAAGTTTTAAAAGTTTTTAAAAAATCCAAAATTTGTTTTTTAGTTCTATTTTCAAAAATTGCCAACATCAAAAGTGTAATTTACACACTCAAAATTAATGCAAACTTTTTGAAAAGCTTTGGTCTCTTGTATAGGGCAAGTATTGTAGTTTTGGAATGTTTCCCTTGAGAGCTAGGCCGCAAAGTACGTAAAAATATTGCTTCAACATTATTAATTAAGAAAAATTTTGCAAAAAGCAATATTTTTAAGAATTGAAATCAACAAAAAAATTTAATGAAAAATGAGAAAGTGAATTTAAACTCAGGTGCAGAAGTTAGAACATGGTTGCCTTAGTGGCCATACTGCATTTGGCATATTTTGGTGGAATGATAAAGCATATGAAAGTGGAATCTGTGTTGTGTATAAGAATTTATATTTTCTGGTTATTTCATTTTGGTATTTGTGGAAGAAGTAAAAATGTTTTAAATAGAAGTATTATTCATATCACAGATGTTGGTGTAAAAATTTATAGCAATTTGTTAAAAAAAATATTTTTTAAGAGTGTGATCTTCGATTTCCTGATTGGATATCATAATTAAATTATTCAATCAAGAGAGAATTGTAATTCTTTCACAAAGAAAAAACATAACTGTATAAAACTAACAAACTCTAAAATCTTGTGCCATATGCTTCAAAGGACAAACAAACGAATAAAGATAACATTAAAAAACTATGTAATATAATAAAAAACAACTTAAATATGCTGGATGTAATATGTATGAAGACAAAATATGCCTTAGCAGTCACCTCAATATTAAATTCTAAAAGAATATAAGTGTTGTTTGTAAAAATGGCTTCAAGGTGACACAATCAGTATCAGTCTATTCATTATACTGAATACTTTGCCTTTCCATTTTTACTCTATGCTGAGGATGCACAAACATGAGCTCTTTTTCTTTTATTCATTTAGATTACAAATATGGAAAAAATTATTCCTTTGTAAGGTTAAACTTACAATAGATTCATCCTTTTGTAATTTAAAGTGCTGATTTTTCTTTCATAGGTAAATTTTGTAGATACTCCTGGTGTAATCGAAAACAGAAAGCAACAAGAACGAGGATTTCCTTTTGATGAGATTTGCCAGTGGTTCATTGATCAATCAGATTTGATCATTTTAGTCTTTGATCCTGCAAAATTGGATGTGGGTACAGAATTAGAAAAGATTTTTAAGCACTTGAAAGGGTATGAAGCAAAGGTAATAAATCTAATTAGAAATATTTATTTAAAGAAATTATTTTAGTTACACATAATGAGTGTTGTAATAAAATTTTAAGTATGTTTTTAATTACATTTTTAGTTTATGTTATAAAACCTATGAAAAATAGATGTTGAGAAAAATACGTAGAATGATGATATAATTCCTTCAAACTATTAACAAAACAATACTTTTTAATATAAAAATTCATCTGCCTTACTAATTTTTGAATAAAAAAATTAATAAAATGATTTAATTATTTTTTAAACAGAATATTTATGTCAGAAACGTTCTTAATTCATGAATTTTCTAATTTTTAAAGTTAACTTTAAATAATTGCTTTGAATTATATGTATAAGATTTTTTAAAATCTAGCAATTTACCTTAGCAATATTATTATGATTTTCTTTTTTTGGTAAAATATTGGTATATAATTTTTTTTATGGTAAATGGAATAATATCCAGAATTGATGAAAGGAAAATTATTTTAAAGTTATGAATATTGATTCATTCATACCTTGCAGAGTATTTATTAAATGATTTCCCATCAAACATACATATGCTTTATGGAAAATTTCAAATAGTGACCTATATAACTACTGTAGTATACTTTTTGTAATTTTCATTATAACTCCAGAAGCAGGGAATTAACATTCACATCTGATCTAGAGACTTCATATATCAATATTTGGGGGTGGGGGAGTAAAATTCTCTCAAATGTAAAGATCAGCCTTGTTTATTCTATAAAGGCTCTGCAGGTTCTTTGTTGTCGCAGAAACCTAGTGGTCATGGTTGTGGATGGCGATTGTTCTCATTGAATTGTAGGTTCAAGCCCTGATGGCACTGAAGATTCAGCATGTAGCAGGGCTGATGTACATTAAATTTGGTTGAAGTCTGGAAGTTTGGATGAAGTTTGGTTGACTTTGGTATGGTGTTGAAGTTCGGAGAGGGAGGTGCCAGCTCAGGTGTTGTTCTTATCACTTGACCATGGTTCAAAATTATGAGATCTATTACCAGTAGTTCTTGCATCGTTTCACACACATCTACAGGTTCTTCCCTTTGGATCTACAAATAGTTCCTAATGTATCTTTATGTTTTTAACATTAATTATTTATAAAAAGATTCAAAAGTTTTCTCATGTTTTATAAACTGTATATATATATATATATATATATAAACATTACTATAAGCACTTTTCTTCCTTGTTGAACAAAATCACCTTTTTTTTTTTTTTTTTTCTCCAATTCCTTTTTTAGGCCTTAAGTAAAATGCATTTGAACTGTGTATTGTTTTTGTATGCTACCAAACTTCTATCCACTTGTATGAAATAGAAATAGAGATGTTAAATAAATTTCATTATTTTTCATGTTTAGAACATGTTTTCTTTTTTATAACATTACTAAATGTTGCACTAAATAAAAATATCAGTAAAAATTAATATTTTGATTTTAAAAGTCATTAACTTACAGATTATGCTGTCCATGTTCTTATGATACTATAAATAATCCATGTTCTTAAAGGTTAAGTAATATTATTCTTGAATATTCAAAACTTATATTACTTATTATTATAATAATTTTTTATGAGTATTTGTTTCTTTTTGATCGCATTACACAAATTTCTCTCTCTCTTTTTTATTATACAAAATGTTTTGATTTTGTCATAATAATTAAATTTTTGTTTCAGGTCAGAATTGTTTTGAATAAAGCTGATTCTGTGAGCTCTCAAGAATTACTGCGTGTGTATGGTAGCCTATTTTGGAGTCTCTCACCTTTAATCAATGTAACTGAACCACCACAAGTATACGTCAGTTCATTTTGGTCAAAACCATTCAATAGTGTCTCAAAGGAATATCAGGATATGTTTATTAAAGATGAAGAGTCATTACTTCAAGATATCTTTGAGGTGATGTCCAATAGGCTTCAAAATAAGGCAGCTTTTCTTCGTCGGCATGCTGTTTTGGTTAGGAATCATGCTTTGATAGTTGATAGTTATATCAATGCACTTGCCCAACATCGTTCTTTCTTCCAAAGTGGGAAAGATATAGCCGATTTAATCTGTGACATGCCACACAAATATAAGATTTATCAAAAGGTATTAGCTCATAAAGACATCAGTGAGAAGGATTTGTTATCTGCATCGGATTATCAAGAATTTTTTTCTCTACATTCCATGGAGAGTTTTATCTCCTTATCAAAACAATGTGGCTTTATATCTCTGTGTCTTTTAGATGCTGTAGAAAAGGTTATATATGAGGATATTCCTGATTTGTTGTTAGAAGTTGACTCCATAAAGTCATATGCTTGCTCTCAGAAACAAACATGTAGAGGTGTTTGACCTTAAATAATTGGTTATCAATTTAAATAGCTGAAAATAATATAAAATTCTTTTATCATAGCTCTAAAAATCAAAGTTGATTTATCAAGTTTTAAACATTTCAATTATTTTTAGTTTGTAGAAATCAAACAAAAGCCTGCCACTATTAGTACACTGATTTAATAATAACATGCTTAAAATTTTTGTGTAACTAATGAAGAAATGCTAAAACATTACATTCCAATTCACAAAAATTTTAATTTTAAACTGCAATTTAACTGAAATTAAAACTATTAAAAGTAGTTTACTTAAAGCATATTTTGTTCATTTAATTAAATTAATACTATTAAAGTAATTATATTAGAAAAATAGTCACCTAAGAGTCTAACTGGAAAAAAGTTCCACATTTACGTAATTTCTAACTTTTTAAATATTGTATCATTCAAAGGATGCATTTTTTCTTAAATCTAATATCACATTTTCAATTTTAACTTAAGGAACAGATGACAGAAAATGTATAAGAAAAAATATAAACTTTTAAAGCATACAAAGTTAATTTAGGTTTTATTGATATCTTGGGAATTTTAACTCCCCCCCCCACACACACACACCTTCTCTTTTCATTGGCTTTCCTTCAATACATATTCCCTTATGACTGAATTTGAAGTTTCCCTTTTTTCTAGCTTTCATGAGAGAACTGTCATAAATATTTAAAAAGTTGATTAACCATTTTTTTAAGTATAAATTATCTTTTAAGGAAAAAAAATTGAGAAATTATTCTCTAATTTTGATCTGCATTGCATTGTCTAATTTATATTCAGTACATTTTATTAGTGAATAGTTTATGTTTGTGTACTAACAAATTGTTAATGTATTAGAATTTCCTTCTAGCATTGAATCTGATCCATCTTTAATATTTTTAAAAAAGTTTTATGAAACTGGAACTAGAACTCTGCTTTATAAATCTCAGTGTTCTCTTGTGGCTGATCAATGACAAAATCATTATTGAAACCTACTTACATTTAATATTGCACATTAAAAATTTAAGAGAACAGCATTTTAAATTCTTACAGTGCCTATGCTATTTTTTAAAGTATTCTTTTTAAATAATTGTATATTTTATTCATTTTATTGCTATACAGGAGCTTTAGGTATTTTGCTAGTGGCTATTCAATAGAACTTTTTTAAAAATTTTTTAGCTAAATTATTTTTTGTTATATTGATGACATATATTTTAAAATGTACTCCAGGTATGAATTTTGACTTTTTAAATATTATTATTATAACAGCCCTCTAAATAAATTATCTGTATTAACTAATAAAACTAGAAGTATAGCTATGCTAAGTGGTTATTTAACAAATCAATAGCCAATTAAAATACTCAATGAGAATTTAAAGTTTTGAAAGTTCTATATTTGAAGACACTCATGGGAACTGTTTAATTAAATACTTAACTTATCTTATGAAAATTTATAATAATGCTGTAAATCTCGAATAAACTGTAAATGATTTATTCCAAAATGGTTCAATCATTATCTCATTAGACCTCTTAAATTTTGAATTATTCCACATTATACCATTATGAGAATGAAATATTTTTTGAATCTTAAAATTCAACAGGAAATGAAGCAAATACTCCTGAGAAAAGCATAATCATTTGTGATAACATTCATTTCACTTCATTTGTATTATTTTATCAGTATTTTGATTTTTGCTTTCTTATACTTTGAATTTTAAATGTTTGCCACAAATGTTATGTCCAAAATATAGTATAAGGAGCATATTATTTTATTTGATACTGTGATAATCTTATTATATTAAATTATTGTTATGTTGTATTAAAATTATTGTAATCAAAATTATTATTGGTATAAAGCAATAGTGTCTGATTTTTTTTTTTTTTTTTTTTTGACTATCCTATTCTATGACTATGATTTTTTGACACTGGAAGAAGAGATGTTTTGTGCTTCATGTAAAATATCTTAACTGTAATTAATAGCTGGCAAACAAAAAAAATGTGCAATGTGTACATAACATATATAAATAACTTAATCTTCATTAATTTTTTTTTGTGTTATAAATGAAAAAGATAAGACAGTTGCATGAAATCAATTAAAGGTTTGACATTGTTTTCGAGACACTGATGTTTCTGTATATTTCATTCACTGGAAAAAAATTACACCTTTCAATGAATTTTTAAAAATGCTCATCTGATAGTTTGGTTCAAGTTAGAATTTTTGTTGCTTCATCCTTGAAAATAACTGCTCACAAATAAAGGTGCATCCAAATTGAGAAATTGCATAAATACAGCATAATTATGAAATGAGTGATATTTTCCTTTGGGAAAATATATATCATATAAGTAGAAAAATTCAGTAAAAATGGTCAAAATATTTTTAAAGTTGACTATCAGATTTCAATTATATTCATATCATTTTCAAATTGACATATAATGTATTTGTTGACTGAAAATTAAATACCAAATATAGCAAAAAATTAATAGCTTTTTGGAAAATCTTCAAACCTGATCTTTAATTGCTGTGTTAAATGGGAAAGCAAGGTTTCATATTTTCCATTATTCGCAGGATTATATTTGATGATATTTCAAAATGAATAAAATTGTTTTAATTTGAAATTGCTATATTCTCAGTTTCATTTTGAATGGTGTTATAATTTGAAACATTATATTGATCAGTTAATTGAAAATACATGTTTAATCATTTGAATCTTCATCATATATTTTTTTAAAGTTCAAATCTATTTAAAATGTTGCATCAATAAGTTTGTTTTCATCATCAAAATTTTTTATTTCATTCCATTTTGCTAATCATAAAATCATTTTTGCATTTTATTATGATTCAAATATCTTATTTGTGGAAATGTTAGGAAGTTGTGGTAACAAGTGAGTATTCATAGAACAAGTTAGTGGTCCACAATGTTTCAATCCAGTTCCTTGCTGAAGTCCTGATTCCTCAAAAGATCTATGGTTGGAATTGTTATCTATCACTAACATTTTAACACAATCTCCACTTTCACAATTCTGTTTTTGTTTGCAGTAACTGGCAATGAGCTTTTGTTGTTGCTTTACTGACTTTAGAATTAGGCCTAATTTGTATTGATTGAGCTCTTTAAAGAACGCTATGTAAAAGCAGTTTATAAGCATTCTTCCGTTTGCAAATAGTAAGCATTCATATGTGTTAACAACACCTATTGTGTAGTGAAACTGATGATGTTAAACCATTTCAGAATCTTAATTCCTCGTGTTGGCATGGTGTAGAAGGTAGGAAAAAGGGATGTCAGCTCAGGTGTCATCACTTGACCATGATTTCAAAATTATTAGACTGTTGTCAAAAGCTTGTGTTGCTTTTAAATGCAGGGTTAGTAAACAATCCATTCAAAAAAATTCAAAAGAAATATCAATAATCACTGCATTTTACTTGCTAAATCGTCTCTAGCACATATAAAATCTGCTCCTTTCTTTGGTGTCAGCTTGACTGTTTAAAAGTGCACATTGAAAGTTGTACCAACTTATCTTTTTGTGTACAAAGAGAGAGATGTATCGTATGATAAAATGAGGAGACGAGAATGTTACTAGATCATATTTTATATGTGTCAAGAAATAGCTTCTTGTATGGATTATAATTTTTAATAAATACATTCTAGTGTATTTATTGTGTAAATGAAGGAATACAACTATTTACTTCCCTATTTTCAATCTCATTTTAATGATCTCTCATTACCAAAGATGAAGTCAAATTCAGAAATTCATATTTTTTTTAATTAATAGCAAGTTAAAATTACATTTCTAATATTATTGATATTTTTATTACTATTTCAGGAAAGTTATAAGTCAATGAATGATTTTTTGTTGTAGTGCATTCTTATCTCTTAGGCCTTGGTTGGACAAGCTTGGCATGAAGCATATTAAAATATTGCTTTTTTGATGTTTTTAATTTATACCATTTTAATAATGTTAAGAGTAAAGCCATAAAAAGTAATAAATATTGAAAAACTTTCCTCATGAATGGACTGAAAGTATGCCTGCTTATTGATTTATTCTTCATTTATAATCATTTCAAAATAAAGGTTTTGAAATGTTATTGATCTTTCTCAAATTTACTTGTTATGGAATAAGAAGCGGTTCAGTTCAATGATCTAGTCTTTGAAACTTATATTTATTGATAATTGTGTATATTTTATTACTTGGTACATTGTTTTCAAATTTGTGTGTCTCATTTTTAAATTAATCAATGTTTTTATTTTCACTAGAAAAAAAATGTTAATATGTATTTAAATTTTGCTATCATGGTTAACTGTTTATGTTTTGTTTTAAATTAAAATGGTTAGACAAATTATGTTGATTAGAGTTGTCTGTGATATTTATGATGCATCAACTCCAGGTGTTTTTTTAAAATTATATTGTGATATATATTATTTGTGTTTTCTTTTTAAAATTGATTATTTATACAATTTTTTTTTATTTTTAATATTTCATAATTTTCATAATACTGAATTTATTTTTTACTTTTTGTTTTGTATTTGCATCACTTGTTATTTTCTTCAAAGTGGTTTATTATTAAAAGTTATGTTTTATAAAAAGCATGATTAATGACTATATATAAAAAGTCAATAAATTTATTAATTATTTTATTTTTAACTACTTTGTAATTGTAGATAGATATTCATTATCATAAAACAATCATGGTATGAATAATAAATTTATTCTAAATATGAAATAAAATACTTATTCTTTGTTTTTGAATGTGCTAACTAAATACAAGTGCACATGGTGATAAACATTATTAATTTAATTTTGATGTACAGTAGGATAGTTCATTTTTTGTATGCTGTGTAATTATCTGCAAAAGCTACTCTTACAAATAAATTGTTTTGTTAATTTTCTTGTTATAATGATTAATTTGCATTCCAAAAAACAATATCTTATAATCAAATTCATGGCTGAAATGAAACATGTATTTTTTAGGAAATTCTGTAAAATTTAAGTTTTATTTTTCATTAAATTTTAAGTAATTTATATAGGATGGTCATATTTTGTATGAAATTTCTAAATTTTTTCATTCAAATTCTAAATGTGACTGTCTGAGCTCCTGACAACTTCATAGCACAAAGTGAAAATAGCTTTCCTACGTGAAATTTTCTAAACAATGGTATTTCAATGTCAATTTTTTTTTTTTAACAACACATTAAGATAGCTCATTACATATGTTTTTGATGCCAGTAAGCTATTTCAGTGTAAAAATATGCATTATTGATGTTAATATTAATTGCAAGTTCTTAACTTTCTTAGTTATATTTATAGCATTTCCTTAAACAACTTCACAGTTATCAATGGTTTTTTTTCTCTCTTTTGTTTCCATATTTAATATTTTCAAAATTCATTAAACTCAAGAAAAAAGAGTTTCTTAATTTTTAACTTTTATGTGAACTATTTTAATTATAGCAGATCTTTTCATTCAAGCATTATATTCTTGTTACATTTCAGATCTTTCAGTAAGTAACAATTTTTTTAAATTTTTTCAGTGTAATTTTTCAATGGACTAATTTTGAAGAAATGCATAGTCGCTTTATTTAATTATAATACATTCATGAGATATGCACTTATTTTTTAAAATGTTTTATTTATTATTTTTATTTTATTTAATTTGTGAGGAATCTGTAATTTAATTTCTGCATTATTTTTGCTGTCAAATCTAGATTTTGAAAAGTATAAGGCATTTTTATATCATTCAAATTTAATAATTTGGTATTAATATTATTAATTTGACCTCATCTTTAAGAATAAAATTTTAATGTTAAATTAATGTTCTAATGTAATAATTCATATTAGTTAGTAAATAATACATGATAATAAATTTTAACTTATCTGTAGTAAAACTTACCAGTGTAAAGTCTTTAAAGGACCCGAATAATATGGTTGATAGATTGAAGGTTGCAAATCAAAGATTTTATTCACCAAATTAATATTATGATGAAGCATGTTGTAATTTAAGTTCAATGGAGTCTTGCATGATATTGTGTTAAATATTGGTGAAGGATTTGGTAATTGAGGTCTATCATTCTGTTCACAATGTCATATAAAATATTTTGGTTGATCTGATCATTTATGCACACACACACACATACCCAAAAACATATAAAGCAAATTTAATTAAAATGTGTTATTTGAAATATTAACTTTTTATCTACTTGTATATTATTTACATGATTTTCATCAAATATTTCAAAATATGAATAATTGTCAAAAGCACAAGCATTTAACATTTAAGAATTTGAATAAAAGAAATTTTGTAATTTCATGCAACAAAAGCATATAGTTTTAAAAATGTTATTATTTTACAGAGTTAATTTTGGAGAAATATCAATTTATCAACAGAATGGTGCTTTGATTCTTCAAATGTTATAATTGCCATTTTTTTTTTATATATATATAAAAAGAAACAGAAATTTATAACAATTTGGAACATTCTTTTTAATATGACATCATATTTATTATTAATATATTATTTTATTTTAAACATAATGATTGATTAATAGCGTTGTTTTTGTGAATTTTTTTAAAAAGAAATTTCTGCGAAACTTGTGTAAATTAAATACCCAAGCTATTGAAACAAATGATTAATAGAGGTCATCAATGTGTAGAACTGAAAAAACTATTGCACTGATTCATACATACTCTTTATTATGTGTGTGTGTGAAGATATAGAGAATGTAAAATATAATACAAGCAAAAAATTTGTGAAATTATATGTGTAATATTACTCAAAATTTACATTAACCATTAACTCCAGGTTAAGAAAATTTTTTTAAAGGAAAAAAAAAAAAATCAGTAATGATTAGTTTTGGAGATAATAACAATGATTGTGAAGATCGTTGTTATTAATCTCTTTACAATTGACAATTATCAATTCGTGACATTTTAATTCATTTCAAGTTTTAATTTGGACTTGGATTCTGAAAGTTATTATTTCTTAAAGAAATTTAACTGTGAAAAGCGTTTTATAATTGAACAATGAATGTATCAACAATTTTTAGATGTTAGGAGGAAAAAGTTCATCCTCAATAAATAATAAATTTCTAACATGCGACAGTAACAAATCTTTGATTAAGGAAGTCTTCAGAAAAGAGGGCAGTTTATTTCGAAGTTTGTTATACACTTTGGAAATATTTTTTTTTTCAGAGGGTCCCCATAGTTGGATGGTGTAGTTGCAATTTTGTTAGGAATAATAATGGTTGTCACATTTTTGATCATTTCCCTTCAAAAATCATTATATAACATAAATGGAAGATGAGGAAACATTTAACAGGAAGTTGACATCTCTATGATGTCAACTTCAATATCTGATGTAATTTAGAATAATAAGATCTACTACCTTGTAATCCTATTACTAACAAGGTATTGGTTAAGTGTATTGTTATTCTTATAAAACCAATATTCTTTACATTCCCATAATGGATTACAAATTTTAAAGTAGTAAATATATGCACACACAACAAATTTTTCTGACTATTTTTACAAACAAGAGTAACATGAAAATTTTATTTAAATGAACTGAAAATTTTCTTTAAATCAAAAAGGTTCTTTTTTTTAAAAAAAAAAAAAGTTCCTCATCTCCAACATATAAAAAAATTTCCTAGCAAATAATTTTTTAACAAATGATATTTTTGGAAAAAATCGATGTAATTTGACAGGCTTATCATAAGTATTAAATTAGTTTTTGATGATGAGAGCTTTATAATATTACCCTCTCTCTTTCACCTAATTAACAATATTTTGAGAGCAAAAAAATTGTGAGATTCAATTCCACTTTTTTTTTTTTTTTTTTTTTTTGTAACCAGATCTGAGGGAAGGAAGATGGTATTAACAGAGCATTTAATAATTTCATCTTTTATTGTCTATTTTTAAAATATTTTTCTCATTTCTTAAATACAGTAAATATGTTTTTCTCTTATTTGTTTCCTCCATAATGCTGTTAAAGACCTGATGTGTAGTCAGGGTTGATGCACATGAATTATGTCGAGGCTCAAAGTCCTGTTGGCGTTGTGTGGAAGTTAGGAGAGGGACGTGCTAGCTCAGGTAACATCCTTTCACTTGACCGAGGTCCGTCACTACCAACCCAAGAATTGCTTCCATTGTAATGTTAATAAAGCCAGACTTATTTATTTTCTTGTACCCTAATGATGCATGCTGAAAGAAGCATGTAATTCTAGAACATGCCTGTAGCATTAAATTTTCGTAGTTGCTGTGGTGAAAGTCAGATGTAGAATTTTTTTTTATTTTTAATTCCATTTGTAACAAAATTATTTTAAGAGGAAATTTCTCTTGGTTTCGTAAAAATTTATCAAACCTTTAACAAATATTTTCGATTCATTTTTTGGATAGTATTCCTTGGAATCAATTCCTGAATGAAAGGAAAGCTTTTGCTTTTAACAAATGAATTTACTACAAAATATGCTTCTTTGATTAATATTACAAAAGAGCAATTAAACAAGCTTAACAATGAATATTCTAGCAAGATGTTTTCTAAAGAAACAAAAGAATGTGATTACCTCTGTTTTATATGATTCCACCTTCTTCAAGAAGTATTGGTTCTTTTTTCCCAGATGTTTAGTATTTTTTGAATACAAAAGTTTTTTTTTAAATAAAAATTTAATGATATCTTATAATTTTTTTTTTCCCCAATTACACAGGCTTAAATAATTTTGATTTATTTTTTGTCTAGTAATTAAGCACATTTTGCTTCTCCATAAGAAAAAAATATTTTTCAATATTCACATAAATATTTTTGCATTCACGTAGTTCAGTTTTTTGTAGCATCAAATTATATTAACTAAAATAACAGAAAAAACCAGAGCCAAAATATTTTTAAACCATCAATTTTTTTTCTCTGAGTATCAAATAATGTAAATTTAATTTTAGGTAACCTTATCCAAAGAATCAAATCATCTTATAGGCTATACATTATATTTTAGAACAATATTAGATGAATTTTATAATTTATGCTACATTCATTTTGGAGAAATTTAGCAGAAGCATACTTTTTAAATAAAAAGCTAAGACCTAAAGTATGTTTTTATTATCTATCAGTTAGAACCTAATTTTGAAAAATTTCGCTTTCTTGTTAAAAAAAATATATTTTTCGTGATTTTATTTAAATGAACTGCATTAAAATTAATAGTAGTGTTAGAATTACATAGCCATGTATCTCTAATTTCTATAACAATAAAATTTTGCAGTTATTAAATACTCACATTAACGTAGTTAACTTGATAAATTTTCCATATTCTCAATAGTATTATTCTAATAAAGTGCCCAAAATCTATGAACCTAGGTTAAAATATTTTTTTCTTTTCACTACTCATATATCTTTAAGAGTTTTTGATAAATTATCTTTTTATGTTCACAATTCTGTTACATTCATTAAGTTTAGATATTAGTTCAATTTTATTCAAACCAAGATGAGAACTAACAATGTCACAAAATTATTTTTGCATAATCTTTCAAAAATCATTTTAAAATTATAAAAACTCAAACTGCAATGTTAAGTACAAATACAAGATCAATAACTATTGAAATAATGAGGCAATGCTATATTATTAAATACACTTTCATTTATTAAATACAAAACTTACATAAACAGTTACAGAAAATTAATATCTGTGTGAAATGTTGACCAACTGCAATCACACAAAAACATAAAGAGTCAAGTTAACAATTATGATATGATACAACTAAGACGAACAAGTTTTTAAGTATACTGAATGATAATACAAAAGTTCATTAGTTACCAACAGCAGGTTTCTCCATGGCAATAGGCACTACTCTCTCATTACTAGGAGAAGGCTCAATGGCTTTTTTAGGAGCTTCGATGGTAAGTATTCCATTTTGACTAAGAGAAGATTTCACAGTCTGAGGATCGGTTCCTTCCGGCAACATGTAGCGGCGAGTAAATTCCCTGGATATAAATCCATGCTCGTCACTTTTCTCTTCGTGTTTTCCGTGGATCACGATGCTGTTGTCGATTGTTTTCACGTCAATTTCATTCGGCTGGAAATGACTGACGTTCAGCATCACTTTGAATTTATCTGGATCATTCTTCACATCGGACTGGCCGGAATTATCGATGTTAAACTGCGTTCTGGGTCTGAGCAGAAATCCCCTGCAAAGTGCAGGTGGTAGGAGATCATCGTCTATGAGACCCATACCGAAATGCTGGTCCATAATACGGGATGGAATATCCCATGTATCCCACCATTCACGAGACAAGAGCGGAAAAAGAGACATGATCGGGCAATCGAAACTGAAACTAGTGACACTTCAAATACGCTGTAGACACAAATCTACTCGCTTTTGATAGTAGAGTACTGTTTATTAAAACCTATGCATAACACGCTTCGAAGTTGTAGGTTTATATAGTTCAAAACGCGCGCGGTAGAAAATTCTCCACACTTCTAGATATTGACGTGACAACAATACTAGTGTTTGTTTACTGCGTGGATCTCGCCAAATCTGGCGAATGATTGTTTGAAAAGAGCAACTGGTGAGATGGTAGTTCTCGAACTTTCCCCACACTTCTAGTACATACTACACATTTGGCTCTTTATCGCTATATTTCGTGATTTAAATTTTCAGAGATAGTGCATTATACGTCCGGATTGGCGCTAATTTTGTTTTCCTTTTTGAGCATATGCTAATTTTCTTAATAGTAAGTTAGTCTATTATAATAGTTTTAAAAACAATACAAGTCGCTGTATAAAAACGAGTTAGGCGTCTAGTCATTATAATGTTTTTTTTTTTTTCGTATTTTTTAAGAGCTTTGCTTCATGAATGAAATGCTTGTGCTTTGCAGAAAACATACTGGTGGAAAAAATACTTTTTATATTTTACACCGTGAAAGATAATATTTGTTGAAATTATGCTTATTTTTAACAAACGCGAAAAATTCGTGTGAAGGTAGTAAACGTTTGGGTTGGAATTTCAGGGTTCAACCATATTGGATCTTAATTTGTAAATTTGAATTTCCTATGTTATCTTCTAAATCATATTTTTATTGAAAAATAATTTGCAGTTTACTGAATATTATTTAAACGATTATTAAATAATGAGTCAATAATAAAAATATTTTTTGCTTGAGCAAGATTATACCGAGTTTTTTTTATATATTTAATTTACGTGTGGGGAGAAGGGTACTACGGCGAGTGTAATATATGAAACAAAATTTATAACGTAGTAATAAAAAAAATTGAACATTGGATCAAATCTTATTTCCATAAAAGATCTAGAAATTTTTCAAAACTGATTACTTCTCTTTAAAAAAAATCTCAAAAAAAATAATTTAATCGGTTCCCCCCCCCCCCAAAAAAAAAAAATTCATGAATATGGTGATATAATTTTAAAATGTATTTTTATATTAAATTAAGATATTAAATGAAATTCTGATTGAAAACAAATTTTTTTTAGTTTTGTTTTTCCTTCATTTAAGATTAAAACTTATTTCTTCGAATTGATTTCTATCATTTGTTTAAAATAAATAGTGATAATAAAATATTATCGAAAAAAAACTCGCTTTGAATTAAACCTAAATTTTATTACAATAAATTATTAAAAAAGTTCTTGAACCTTTTTGTGTATTTTTTTTTTCAACTTAGAGTACAATTCAAAATAAATTATCTTTAAGTGAATGTAAAGAATATTGTTCACAATTCAAAACAATTTATTCGACAAAAAATTACTTTTTTCTGGCAGTCCAGTTATTAAAATTGTTCGAGGAAATTTTCGGGTCGCGAGTTAGTGATGATCGAGTTTGATGGCGCAAGAGCCAGATATGGTTATACTCCACCAAACATAGTATAACTGTGATCCAGATGTTTGAAAAAAATGGAGAGAGATAAAAATTCTGTGGTGATAAAAAATGGCGGGGGAGATAAAAATTCTGTTGAAAGAAGAAGGGTTGAAAATGGAAAAGGATCGCTAAGGTATCACGGGAGTGCGTCACCCATGCTTATCACTAACAACAAATCCATGGGTAAGGAAAAAGAATATTAAAGTTCCTCGAGATTATGATTCCCATGCCCAGTCACGGGTTCGATCCTTGGCCGCTAAAGATCCACCATGCCGGGGATGATGCACGTTTAATCTGTCGAGGCCCCAGGTCCTCCCGTTGGCGTGGTGTGGAAGTTAGGAGAGGGGTTGCCAGCTCAGGTGTCGTCCTCGTCACTTGATAGAGGTTCAAAATTACGAGGTCCGTCGCTAATAGGCCTCGTGTTGCTTCTAGTGCGACGTTAATAAACTTTAAACAAAATTATTCCCATGCCTACCTGAAGAAGTTAAGTTCTTGCAGCAAAAAATTTTAAGAATAGCAAGCAAACCAAAATGTGGATTCACATAATTAAAGTTTGTTTTGTGACTCTCTATTATTACAAAATCGAATTGCTATTATTTTATCATAATGTACATCATTATTTGTTCTTTAATGATTGGTCAAAGAGAAAGTTAATTTTCCGATGGTTACGAAATTCTACTGGCCCAATATTTAAATAACAATATCATAATAAACATGTCAAACCCTATATCATTATTTAGGAAAAATGGAAGAATTTCTTTTTACGGACGTATAATCAACTAATGCTTAACAGCATATGAAATTAAAATTTCTTTTTTAGAATAAAGTAGATGTGTATCTTAAGTTTTAACAAAATTCAAAATGTCAGGCATGGTTAAATTAAGCAGCGGAGAATCCGGAAGAAATCGATAGGGAAGAAGTGGGGCGTAATTGTTTTATTCTTTAAAAAGTTCAAAAGACTTAATTGTGTGGTGTTTTTTTTTTTTTTTTTATTATTATTATTATTATTCATGCTAACTTAGTCCTTACTAAATTAAATATTAACTCAAGAATAAACTTGAAATTGTGAGAATTTAAAACTTACAGTGCAGTAGATAGTTAAATCATGTGTTGAACACAACAAACAGTTTTAAAATAAAGAACAAAACAAATCCATTAAACCCTTAAAAGGAAAAATCAAAAAAGATAGCACAAACTGTATCATGTGTATAATTTCACCCCAATTAATGATTTTTTTTAATATATAAAAACATATAAATGAGGGATTAGATATAATTTAAGAAAAACACTTTTCATAAAAATTATAACATTCACTTTTCACAGTTAATACAAATAATATTGCGATGCCTTTTGCGATTGAAGTTAGTACATATTGCACATCACCTCTTGCATTTTGCAGGTTTTTTTTTTTTTTTTTTTGGTTTTTTTTCCCTATCTTCTTTCCTTGAACATGTGCAGCGATCGAAGGTTTTCGTTCAGTCGTGTATTCGAGCCTTGATTTCACTAAAGACCCACCGTATTACCGGGGTTGATGCACGTTAAATCTGTCGGGGCCCAAAGTCCTCCCGTTGACGAGATGTGGAAGTTACGAGAGGGAAGAGTCAGCTCAGGTGTCGTCCTCGTCACTTGACTGAGATTCAAAATTATGAGGTGCGTCACCAATAGCCCTCGTGTTGCTTTCAGTGCGACGTTAATAAAACTAAAACCAAACCATTGAACAGGTAGAACACCTTCCTTGCTCAAATTTGGATAGTGTTATTGGCGTGTCCTTTCTCGGCCTTTTCGTCAAGTATTTCTAATACTATTTTCCTCAGATTAAGGGGCGAATTCAGTACGTTTAATCGTTGTTTAAGAAGTGGTTTAATGAAAAAAAATCGTAATTCGACCAGCTAATCTAGCCTGGTAATGATTCCGATAGCACTTGCAGTATTGCAAAATACAAGAATGGTGTTCGAGTTTATACCAGCTGCATTTAATAATCCATAAAATATTGCTGAGGACCATCTCTGAATATTGAAATAAACGTCCACATCTTCATCTTCTAGATGGTCATCATCATTATCGCTTATAATTTCCCCATAATCGCTAAAATCGTCCGTTTCTAGCATTGTTTTTTCTATTTCATCTTTTTAAGAGAATGCCATTTTATAATATTATCATTACGGTAGTAAAATAAATAAAGTGAAACAAATAAAAATCCTTCTAAAATAATTATTTACTTACCTCTCAGCTTATAACTGTCTTACTAGAAACAAAAATAATAAGTAACTTAAGTACACAACAGCTAATTCATTGTTCAAAGGGTTAATTTTTAAAAACTTACACTTATAGTGTCAGGAGTAAAATGTCACCAAAGATCAGTTTTCTTTGTTGTGCAGCTAACGAAACACACACACACACTCATATATGTATATATAATGAATTTAAAAATTAATTTAGTAAATAAAAATGCGACTTTTAAAACTTATGGTTGTTTATTTATTTCGCTAAGAGAGAGTGAGCATTACATTCTGATGAACGCTGAACGACTTCGGCCATCAAGGCCGAAGCGAAATACCATATGAATATAACAAAAGTACAAAGCAGAAGAGAGCATTTTCGCCGTGTATTGAGTTTAAAATAGGGATTTTATAACCTAGACGTAATAGGCCATGTCGCATAGGTGTAGGGATTCTAGGGACTTCAGCTGTAGACAGAAAGTCTAGTAGAGATTATTTCTGACAGATTTACAACCATGGGAAAGCGGATTAAACAAATTTTAAGAGCACGTTTTCAAAAATAAAAGAATAATTTGGAATTGGATCAGGAAATAAGTATGAGCTCTTTACTTTTAAATTAGAGAAAATAGGACAAAATGGAACATTAAATTATTATGAAAAGAAATTATTGAATTAAAGTTAAATCATTTTACATGCATATATATATATATATATATATATATGCATGAAAATGAACTTTTTTATGATAATGGTATCCCTACTGACACAATAAATGATTACAGGAAAAATCAGTGTCACCAATTATTCGGTTTTTTTAATAGTATATTAGAAAAACAATTGAAGTGGGGAGATTTTTTCATCCATGATACCTTTTCAGCGTTAAATTTAGTTAGGATCTCCTGTTCATGTAATTCATTTTGTCTGTGCGTGAAATTACGACAGGAGAGGGGGGGGGGAGGGACACGTGTTTCCATACCCACTCTCCACTTCCACTATTGGATTCAGTTTGTCAATGAAATAACATAATCTTTAGAACAAAGTTTTGAGATTTTTGTAGAAGTTACTTTTGAAATCAAATCGCATATATTTGAAGATTTCATGAAATTCGAAATGTCTTCTTTTCTTTGAAACTGATAGATTGAACAAATTTTCACAAAAGGCATCATTAAAATATTCATCATAAGATCCTTGAAGATTCTCATTCTTGAAAAAAAAAAAAAAAAATCGGATATATTTTAAATATAGCTCAGTACATTGAATCGTCTCATTTGAACACATGCCACGATATTAAAAACTCTTAATTTTCCTCCCCTGTCAAGTAACAAGGAAGCTCCAGAGTTGCTTTTTATTTATTATTTTTTTTTTATCTCTACACGACAGGTGAAGTCTTAAATAGCTCCAGTAGAATTCGGCTTGAGGAAAATCTCTTTATTCCACACAGTGACTTTTGAAATGGTTTGCTTTGGTTTTTTATTAACATCACGCTAGAAGCAACGACGGACCTCGTAATTTTGAATCTCGGTCGAGTGATGAGGACGACACCTGAGCTGGAACCCCTCTCCTAACTCCCCCAACACGCCAATAGGAGGCTTTGGGGCCACAACAGATTTAACATGCATCAGCCCCGACTATAAGGGGGGTGGGTCTTCAGTGGCATCAAGGATCGAGGCCCCGCATGGACGTAAATTGCCGGGTGCGAGCCCTCGACCATGGCCACAACGACTTTTGCAAGAAACCCGTTCAAAATTGTGACCCAACGTTTATTACATCTTTGCTTACAAATAGAATTAAGAAAGTCGGATAATTGAATTAAATTTCGGATATTTTAAGACGTATGAAAAGCTCTAGTATTTTGCACTTTACTATTAATATTGATGAATGTCTAATAATGAAAATTGAAAAGAAACACACTTAAATTTTTATTATTAAACATTCATTCTTTCTTATTACTTTTTCTCATTTTGGGAAAATGGAATAAGATGGGTGTTTTTTATTTATTTAAATGAAATTTAAAATCCATTTTCTGTATTTTTTTTGTTGACGTATTGGAAACTTAATAATTGTCCAACCATAATTATGTTTCAAATAAAAAAAAATTGAATTCTAAAAGTTCGATAGAAATTGAAAAATGCATACATATCATAATAGCTGAGTGATCTGTTATTTCATAAATGTCTTATAAAATCCGATGTAATTAAAAGCATTTTTTGTAAAAGAAAAAAAAAAGTTACAGGTTATTTTTTCCCCCTGAAACATTTTTGTATAGAGAAATAAGAACAATTCCAGCAAACGTGAAAAATAACTTGCTTATCAACAGCACATCATTCAAACGATAACAGTTTATGAGCACTAAAATAAAAGAAATTCAAACAAAAAAAAAATGATAACAACAGAGGGAGAAAGGCACACTATTTTTTTAAAATAACAGGAAAAGTAATAAACATACGTTTATTTTTTATTTATTTATTAATTTTTTTTTATTCAAGTTTCTAAAACAAAAGCTATAAAAAGAAAAAATACGAAAGTATTTTTTTACATCGAATAATAGATGCAATTGGTAATTTTGTAGAATATTTGGTGAGCAATAAAGTGAAACTAGAAAGAAGAAGAAAAATATCGTTCAGAGACATTATTTTGCAGAATGCAAAGTGAATGTTAGTATTCTTATTTGAAATAAATATATCTCCGATTTTAATACATTATCAAATATTTTCTAGAATAATTTTTGAGCTCAGTAATTGGATTAATTCCATTAAGCCATAAATCATTTAAAAAACCCAGTATTCAATCGAAAACTTGTTTTCTTCTGAGGTAATTGCTATTGAATGCCGAATTTTTAACTTATAGAATTGCAATTTTGTAGTGCGAAAAATATACTGTTACAAATTAATTAAAAATAGTAAAAATGTTGACTTTTTCGTGATGTCGTTTGAAAATGTCGGTTAATTTATAAAAATTTTCCCCCTATTATTTTAATAACTTTTCTAAAGTTGATTATTAAACATTACTTAATTAATAAAAGTAAAAAAACCAATAAATTATGAATTTTATTACTGTCCTATTCACAATTTTATATAATATTTTTTTTCAAATTCGCTTTTTTTTTACCAAAAAAAAAAAAAAAAAAAAAAATTGAAATTGTGTAGAATATTATTTATAGATTTAAAAAAAAAAATGTGCCAATTTATTGATATTTTATTTTTCAATCAGTTAGAGGAAATCCAAAAAGATTTTCCGAAGAATAGGTTTTATTTAATTAATTAACTAATAATATTAACATAAAACACTAATGATTGTCTTAACTCACTAAATTTTATCATTTACATTTTCTGTGCTAGCTTAAGTTATTTAGCAATTTAATATAATTAACTTTTGTTACTCACATTTTTTTATTTGTTCTTTATTATTAGATCCGAAGGGACTATTGTTTTAGGTGTGGTGTTTTGGCGCACCAGATCCCTTTTCAATGTTTTATCGCTTGCTTTAATTTTAATTATATTTAGCTTAAATACATTCAGTTTAATAATTTAACGTTTCCTTTAATTTTAATATCGGAAAAGTTTACTATTGTCCATTTCTCGATATTTGATCTTTTAGTTTGATTCATATATTTAACTTAGTAATTCAATAACAATAATAATAATTTTAAAAAGTTTTGTAAACTTTGCATAGAACTTTTATTACTGGTATAATAAAAATAATATCATTATTATTCTTACTGGTTTTAGTAAGATACATATGGCATCCATTTATTTAAAACACCAGTAATTGAGCTCTACAATAGACCGTCAAGATTTAAAGGAGACACGGTTTTAATTTTAAACTGATTTAAATATTTTTAAACCAGGGTCATTGTAGGTTTTGTCTGATCACATGTAGGTGTGGATTTCACACCCTATGAACCTCTAAATTGTATCCTGTAGAAATAATAATGATATGAAGAAAGCATTGCACATTTATATTAAATCACTTATAGTTCAATACGTTGAAATGAATAAATAACATTCCACTTGGGTAAAAGCAAAATCATTGAATAGTTTAAAAATATATGAAACAAACATTTACTTAAACACGAGAATGGTAGCAAAACGAACTGACTTTACAATAACCACAATCGAGAACACGTCAAATTTTGACGAAGTATTAGAAAACAGTATGAACGCTATACCGCTTTTCCAAACAACGAAAAAAAAATTGAAGAAATTTCACGTCCCTGCATACCATCACGCCCATGAGTTGCCTGGGACATGACAAAGGTCAAAACGGACACACCAATTGCATTTATCGCGTGGCAACAGTGGATCTCGGAGACCGTGTCCGCTTCGAGATTCAGAAAGTGAAATTTATTTCCTTATTCTGAATAGAATATTTGACAAGCTTTTATTTAACTTCACATAAATGTAAGTTTATTTGTTTAGGTCAAATCTTTCAATTCTATTTTGAACCACTTCCACTTGTTCAGTTCCTTTGAAATTCAGCATAAGTACCTTTGTAGTCCCGATAATAGTACTGACATGCAGAGTATTTGTTGTTGGAGTACATAACCCTCTCGGGCTTTAATTCCCAGAATTAAATAGTGGAATTGGATGAAGCTGAACTTTAGTTTCACGCTTACCCAGGAGTTAATAGATGATAAGTAGAGAGAATTACTTTTTTTGTTATTGGCGAGCAATAGTAATAATTTTTATAAAGATGCATTAATGTTGTGTAATTACTATCTGAAAAGTTAAATTATTTATTTATTTAACGTAGTGGTGTTGCTCGGGAAAAAAAGTAAATTATTGAGAGTTTTAATAAAATTAAAAGGTTGGTGGCAGTAGATATTATTATCCTGCTAGCTCATCCAATCTGGTGTTTTTGCAGGTTGTATGGAGTTTTTCTCTCAAGATTGAGAGGGTGTCTTGTGATTGGCTGTTGTGGAGGTTGGTTATCAGTGGATGGGCGGGCTCAGGGAGAATTTTGTTAATATGTATGTAGACATTGGGGTGATGGAGATTGTTCATCCCGAGTCTACGATGGTCTGCTCTTACGCAAAGGGCTGGTTGTCTAAGGGGGTAGTTCTATTACCGGTTTCCATGTGTTGTTGTTGTTGATATTCAGGGAAAAGGCTCGCAGTAGGTTTACTTGTTTATTAGGAGAGATGATGAAGAGTGAAAAGTATTTACACTATGATATGACAAGTTGACCAGTTCTTCTGATAAAGATAGATGACTGCCTCATTTAACCCATATTAGCGAAGGGCGCTGGAACGCGCTCGGACGTTTAAAGTTTACTTCCGAAGCGGGTAATGCGAAAGAGAAGAGAAGCGGAAAAGTGAGAGCGAAAAAGAAGTGTCACTCAGTTTTGTTCTGGGATAGGTGGCGCTGCATGAGCTTATCACATGACTCTGATTCGTGGTGACATCTATTGAGTATCGGAGGAACTGGTTTTACAGTAGATTGAAAAAATAAAAATGAATTGTTTAATAATTAGAAGGAAAATCCTACATGTATGACGGAGTTTTGTGTGGTGTAGAATGGATAAAATTGAACAGTTAATCAATTAAAATTTCTCTGGGTCTATGAAGTAGTTGATTATTTCGGATTGGAGTGTATTTTTCGATTGCTTGGATGGTTCTATTTGTGGAAGAAATTTTTGGATAATCTTTTAATATAGGTTTTGAGTGAGGGATATTTCATGGATTTTCTAATATCATTATTGCGCATATCCAATGGGTTTTGACAATCATTCTGAGGGCTACATTTTTGGATGTTTCGAGGATATAGAGAGTTGAGTTAGCACAGTGGGACTAGAGTGGACATGCATAGGTCAGGATTGGTCTTATAATCAGTTTATTAAGTCTACTTAATATAGATTTGTTCGAAATAAGAGGACACATAATAACAGTAATTGTTATCTGATCTATTGACTATGGCCTGATGTTGTAGATAGGATTAGCCAGTTCAGCCGCACCTTGGCGCCCCTTTGAACCTATATCTGTGGCACCGGGCTTAAGGGCCTTTTTGCACCTGCCACACTAAGCCACTGAGCCTGATGTTTCGTTAATTCCCGTTACATTTTACATGAGGATCTTTAAAGGAATCCAGTCTCGCACCCATGGCCAACCGATGATAAGAATCGTTATTCTATCACCAGGTTATTTCGGTCCTTTCATTTACTAATCGCTATTTTTGACTTTTTGCATCGGCAGGGTTTTTTTTTTTCTCCCCACTCTAAAAATAATGTTTCTGTGCTTCCAATCAGTAGTTCCGGACACTTCTCACAAAATAAATAAATTTGACAGTGCACTAGTCTTTGGCTGTGCAATTAGAATTGTAGCTGTATGTGTAGGGGGGGACATTTGTACCCGGATACATTATCTTATGTTATGAAATTTTAGAATGAATTGTTTTCAATTCTTACTTACATTGCATTCTTTTCACATTGAAAGAAATCACAAACAAATAATTTGGCCATTTTCAGAAACTTTTACATTCTAAGATAAGCAACTACACTCTATAACAACAACAAAAAAAAAACGCACCAAGAAGGAGTGGACCAATGGAGACAAAAATTGGAGGATAGGAAAATTATGTACAGAATAGAAAATGATTAAAATTTTCAGAGTTACATAGTTACAAAGTAACGATCTCAAAAAGGTGTTGACCCAACTCTAGCCTGGATGCAAGATGTCACACGACGTGGTATAGAGCGATAAAGCTTCTTGATGGTCTCCTGCGGTATTTCTTGCCAAATTTGTTTCAATTGTCAGTCATCAACATTCCCTGGTAGATGCAGTCGCCTTCCCATCCTATCCCAGACATGCTCGATTGGAGAGAGATCTGGCTGGCCAAGGAAGTGTTTGACAAGCTGTGAGATAGTTCATAGCAACACGTGCCGTATGTGCTCTGGCATTATCTTGCTGAAAAAGAAGGCCAGGATACTGCAAAAGGAAGGATAGCAAAACAGGTCTCCGAATGTCGTCGACGTACCACTGTACTGTAATTATGCCTTTAATGACGACCAAAGGGATCCGGCTATCAAAGGAAATGGCACCCCAGACCATAGCTCCTGGTTGATGTCCGGTGTGGCGTGCAATAAATAGTGAAAGTAGGATCGATGCGCTGCCCTGGGAGTCTCCAGACACGTCTTCGTGATCGTCAGGATACAGTTGGAAGCGGAATTAATCCATAAACACTATACATCCCCAGTCAGCATCATTCTAACCTGGTCCAGCCAAGCACCACTATAATCTGGCTCGAAAGTGTGCAAGCGTAAGTGGCAGGGGGAGTAGCGATCGCTACGAGCGTAGATTTTGTTCCATCAGCCGTCTGTGAATGGTTATGGTGGACACTTGTATGTGGGTTTCACGTCTGATGTTTGAATCTGGCGCTGTAATAGCTGATCTGCCAATCACTCTGTCCTCCCGATCTGCTGTGGCCCTCGGTCGACCGCTACCATCATGATGCTGAAATCTGCCGTTGTCCACCCATTCTTTCCAGCATCTTCTAATCGTCGCATCGCTTCGACCCATATGACGAGCGATTATTCGATTTACCCAACTTTCCTCTTTCAAACTCTGACTGTTGCTCGTAATGAGCTCGAATTCTGTGGCGTGGTCTTTTTTCAGTCGCTGAAATGTATCCTAAATCGCAATGCAACAGAAAATTTGACCATCAGATTGAGAATCGCTTCTTAGATACACCTGCTGAGTGCGCAGTTCCGATGCGCTGCAGTTCCCGCTATTCATTCATTGGACACGAAATTTTAATCATTTACATGTTTAGTCCAAATGTCTTTGCATACGAAATTTCATTACAATCGAGCTACTCCTTCTTGGTGCGTCGTTGTTGTTTTTGTTTTTGTATTGTTGTAGAGTGTATTAATTTTTCTGAGATTTATTCCTATAATTCAGAATCAAGAGTGAATTATTTTAAGTAACTATATACTTTTCAAATTTTTAAATTTATGTACGTTATCTTTTTTTAAATTTTTTTATTATTTTTTTCGTTTTGAATTGTTAAAAGATTGAAGCCGAACTGGTAAAGCTCCATCCACGTTATTAGCAACAACACTGTTTTTGCTATTTGAGTTCAAGAAGAACTACGTTGACGCGCCAAAAAATTTGTGATAGTAATACTTTTATATTAATAACACCGGTAAAAAAGTTTTTAACGAGTAACGAGTTAAAAGTAACGAGTTTTTTGAACATGGATTTTCATTCAAACTGTATTAAAATTTATTTTTCTTTAATTTTTTTAACAAAATAATAATTGACAAAAGATAGTTTAAGCAATGACCCCTTCACCTTGGCGACGGATTTGGCGACTTGGCGAGAAATTGTGTAAAATTTAATTCTTTACATAATTAGTTTTAATCAATACATTTTTATCAATTATAATTTAATTATCGAATTGTCATCCAAAACAATCATGTATTTAAGCTCAATTGAGCGCTTTAAAATGTGAGAAAAAAGCTTTTTAAGTTTTGAACCAGACACAGTTACAATGTGATTTAAAGAAAACCCATTAATAAGCAATTGTAAACTTCAATATGTTTTCTCAAAGAATATGAATAATATTCGACTCTTATATAAATTAGCTGATTTTGACCCAAACCTACATTGTGAGTAGAAGGTAACCCATTAAAAATAGCAACACATTCGACGAGAATGGGAGACTTAACTACATTGTGTACGAATATACAGTCTTCCACTCATCTTTCTTCACTTTCTCTTTTTTAGCGTGTACTCATATATGTAGAATAACATTTTTCTCCCTTCAAAATTTCTACATTTCCTTACATTAGACGATTTAATACAAAATGAAAAACTATTTTTGACTGTGGAAAACATATTTCATAACGTTTTAAAGTTTGAAAATCCATGAATGTTTTTTTTTTTTTTAAATACTAGATGCTAACGCTTGTCTCTAAACTATTTCATTTATGAGTTTCAAGGAAAAAAAACTCCTGCAAAGGACCATGCGCGATCCATTTTAATGTGTAAAATAGTTTTCAGAATATTTTCATTTGTTTATAGTTATTTTCTGGTCAACTTTTTGGTTACTATGGCAACTCGAGATGGGACTTAGTAACGAGATGCTTCAGTTTCCAACCGTTCCAGTAAATGAACACAGTGATAAGTTTTACAGGAAATTAAATTGGAATAAATATTAAATTATTCATTATTGATCTTTTTATATGTTTTGCACCTCTTGCTATTACAAATATTGTAATTTGATTTATCCATTTTAAAGTTAATCATAGTTTTCCAAACTTTGTAAACCACATAAATGTAAGCCTTCTGGTTCTAAAGAATAACCATTGTCCATATAAATATTTTCCCACTCGTTGTACACAATAGAGACATTTTAAAGGTGTTAAAGTATGTATTTATTACTTTAACTCGAGAGAGAGGCACTAACGGAGAGAGAATTACGTGGAGAACACCATGGAGGTCGCTTCGGCGTCGTGGCTACAGCGGAAGAGTGATATTTACATCATGAAAAATTGAAGAAACCAAAGGCGTAGTTCCAGTGTTGAGACTAAAACGAAAGAGGAAGGTATTTACTTTCCTTGAAATTTATCTGCAAGGATTTCTTCAGATCACGGGTTATTGGATAGAGGGACTTCTAGGGATTTTAACAGTAGACATAAAGTCAAGTACGGATTATCGTAAGGATAATTCCTACTTGACTTTCTAAAATCCCTAGAAGTCCCTCCATCCAATAAGGAAGCTTTGAGGCGTGAAATTAGTGACGGTGTAAATTTTAAGAACGCGTGATTGCATAAATTATCAGGAAATAAAAATTCGGTTTTTAAAGAATAGGAAAATTAGGAAGTTGAATTAAATTTAAGTGAAATTGTCATATAATACATATACAAACACACATACATACATACATATACATATATATATATATATATATATATATATATATATATATGTGTGTGTGTGTGTGTGTGTGTGTGTGTGTGTGTAGGATTTTCCATCCAATTATTATTAAGCAATTAATTTTATCTTTTCAATCTACTGTAAAACCAGTTCCTCCGATACTCAATAGATGTCGCCACGATTCAAGAGTCATGTGATAAGCTCATGCAGCGCCACCTATCCGAGAATAAAACTAAGTGACGCTCGTTTTCGCGCTCTCTTTTGCTGCCACTTTCTCCTCTTCTCTTCTCCTTCGCTACCCGCGTCGGTAATAAACTTCAACGCCCGAGCGCGTTCCAACGTCCATCGATAATATGGGTTAAATAAGGCAGCCATCTATCTTTATCAGATGAACTGGTCAACTTACTTTTCACATAATATTGTAAATACTTTTCATTCTTCATCATCTCTCGTAATAAACAAGTAAAGCTACTGCAAGCTTCATCTTTGAATATGATCAACAACATTACATGGAATCCGAAACTACCCCCTAGACAACCAGCCCATTGCGTTAGAGCAAACCATCGTAGATTCGGGATGAACAATCTCCATCACCCCGATTTCTACATATATATATATATATATATATAAATGTGTGTGTATTATTATTATAAATTTTTATAGCATTTTTATGTATGAGTGGGTGTGGTCGGAGCAATACGTGCTCTAGGGAGCACTGGTTTTGGAGTGCTATTCAGTAGTGAAAACTTAGTGAAATCCTGTGCCTAAATGATTTCATTTTCCACACGATTATTTTGCAACTTTTTTTTTTTAAAAAAAATTACTTAATTAATTTTCAACAGATTCTTTTTTTTTAAAAAAAAAAACAAAACTTTAGTTATTAATGTATCAATTAGAATTTAATTATTAAAAAGTAAGTATGAGACGTAATGTTTTTTTTTCTTCTTAAGTAGCAGTAAGTAAGTCATTTCGTAAAAGTAATTTCAACACAAAATTATTCATTCCTGGGGAAAGTCACCTATTCCTATTCGTCCGCATTGAAGAAAATTCGTAATATTATATAATGCAATGTAATAACATTTTGATTCAATTCATTGAAAGTGAAATTCAGTTCAAAAACCACACTTTAATACCATCTTATCTTTCCCAAATATAATAGAATAATTCCAAATTAAATAATTGAATGTAAAATGCTAATGAAATTCATTTTTCTGGAATTATCCCTAAGGAATTATCCTTTGGAATTATCCCTTTTCTTGGAATTATCACATTAAGTAATCATATCAGAGGTTTGCTTCATAATCAGCCCGTTCAAAACTTAAATTAATGATTCCTTTTTTTTTATGAAGCTTAATGAGTTAAGAAAAATTCGAGATTTTATTTTTATATCGAATCAAACTGAAAAGGGGGAATTCATTTTCAGAAATATCAGAAAAATTCATTGAAATAAACTAAACGAGT
>BMAW01044230.1:0-15277 GCA_019974015.1 Nephila pilipes
CCCGATGAAAAAGCTTAAAAATCCAAATTTGGAAGAAATGGATAACTTTATAAAGTAATACCATTGACAAATAAGAATAATTTCAAATTTTTACAAACTAGTATTAGAATAAAATAAAGGGAAATTAAAAATCAAATGTGCCTTCTATTGAGATAAATGTTATTTAATTAAAATTGTAATTGGTATTCAAACTTCTTCTCACTTCATTACCTAATAGTGTAAGGTTTTGTCTTATAAAATAATTGTATGAGATGTAAACTCACTTGATAAAACTGTATTAATTTATTTTATTGTTATTAATACATTAATGTAATTAAAACTTAAAAAAATAATAGCGTATCATGAGTATAATGACAATTATGTATATATTTAATCGAATTTAAAATAATAGATTTTATGAAACAAAGAATAAAGATATCAGATTAATAAATTGGTGACCGAAACAAAGGTTAGTTTTTATTTTTTTCAAGTAATAGGAATTTAGAGCTTGGTGGAATGTGAATACTCCAGAGATAAGTATTTTACACAAAAAATAAGTAAAAAAAGAACAGAAGAGCAAAAAGAAAATTCTTTTTTTCCATTTTTATTGAGGAAATTCTTTCTCTGACAAATGGTTAGGGATAATATTTGGTAGAATCGTTTTAAATAATTTTAGAAATACTCAGTACCAGAATTAAAGCTGAGATATTTCCTTAAAAAAGAGATATAATAAAGGTAAAATACTTATTTCAAGGATTGTTAACCGGAAATGGGACTTCCGTATTTGATTTTTCCTTTTTATAAAATATTTTTCTATGACATAGGATGTATCGGGAACTGTGAGATTCTTCTGATCTTTTATTATGAATACCAAAGCACAAAATACCAGATTTTGCAATAAAAGAAATCGAAATGATTTTTCCATAGCGTTTTTTATGTTACATTACCTGATCCGCAACAGTATTAAAATATTAAGAAAGATGAACGGATATCATAATTTCTTTTTATAATGTACTTAAAATTGTATTAATAGTTAAAAAATTATGAGGAGTAAATATTTAAAGATCAGCATCCTGAATGAAAAAACTCTTACAAATTAACAATTATGACGAATTAAATATTAAACATGATAATATAAAGTTGGTTCTTGAAATTGAAATAACAAATATACATACAAAGTCTTCTAAAACCAATTGAAAATGTATTTAAATTTGAAATGGAAGTGTAGAATAAATACTTTTACATTCAAACACTTACAGGAAATCATTCTCTAAATATTTGATGAAATTTGAAAATATTTGATCGGTTTTGATATTTCAGAGATTTTATTGATTTATCCTCTTCTCCGAAAAAGCAAATCAAATGATTCTAAAATTTATCAATTTTGTTCCAAGTGAAAATTAAAATCAGAGACTGAACTAAAATTTCTTTTTGATATATTAAAATAACAATATATTTTATGTTGTTCTTATATTATTTTAATGATATAAAATATGAAATAAGCAGGTTTTGATTTAAAAATTTAAATACTAAATTTTAAATATAATTTTGTAACGTGAAACAATTTCGTAATCAAGGAGTGTAAACTAACATGATATTTTAAAATATAAGAAATTACTCAATATAAAAAGAAAAAAAAAAGTTACGTTTAAATTATTTTAAACGATGAGTACTTAGTGAAAGACAGTTTCATAAAAGGAAATTTGATGCTTTAAATTATTATAGATTATTTACAGACTAAGTGAAATGTAAGAAATGTTGTTTCTTTTTTCGTTATAATAGTTTCTCTCACCATTATATGTCTTTAGTTTCCTGAATTTTGATATATTTGCTGTCTTACTTTTATTTGAAAATGACACATTTATTAAGCCGAGAAATATATTTTTTCATAAAATTCATGATCAATTTTTATATGTGATCAGAATAAGTAGAGATCTAACGCTATAAAACTGAGAAATATGATAATAATTTAAAAAATCAATTTAATACGTTTTAAAATAATGACTGAATTTAATATCTTTATGATTACATCCAAAATATTAAAAAATAATAGCAATTTTAAGGAATTAGATTATGCATTGTGTTTTTAATAAAATACATTTTACATATTATTCACTTATGAAATGTTATTACATAAGTGAATAATATGCAAAATTATACATAAGTGAATAATATGCAAAATTATACATAAGTGAATAATATGCAAAATTATACATAAGTGAATAATATGCAAAATTATACATAAGTGAATATTATGAATTTAAGTATTTATTCATTATTACAATGCGGCCTTTCCCTAAGAACTATTAAGATTTCTTTCCATGTGTTTCACAGGCATTAGAGTATTGACAAATTCATATTTAAGTATTGTAAAAGGATACATTATTATTGGCATTAATACCGTTCCAAAGTAGCAGCGGTTCAAAAACAAGTATAACAAATTTTATAATTAATTTACCAATATTTCAAAATCATATATAAAATGTTATAAAAATATATTTTATCTTTCTTAAAATTATATTTAAGTTGTATACAATTTTTCAAGTGAATGCTAAAAGTGAAAAATACATTTGAAGTTTTTAAAGTTAGAAAGATGTATGAAAGTAAGAACACATTTTAAATTTTGTGACAAAAAAACTTTTTAAGTAATAAGAAAAATTTCTAATTCTGCAGACATTTTTTTCCAGCTTGTTGAAAATTGTAAAATCTGATCTTATGTTTTTATATCAAAACACAATAGAATTCCAACATGTGAGTGGTACATAGTTATAAAAAACAATTAAGAATTTTCTACTTTGAAGTAATTAACATACTTTTTGGTTTAGTTTGAAGAACTATTTTCTTTCAGTATTTTATAATGAATGTATTAGGATTTTATAGATTATTCAGTATCTTATAGATTATTTTTAAGAAATTGGATAAAATGTATTTTAAGTAAAATGTTTTAGAAAATTATGAAATTGTAGGAAAATATCTAATGCAAAATCATACATTTTTCTTCCGATAGTAATTTGTTTACAAATAGACATATGAATCAGAAATAAAAAAACTTATTTTGATCAAGTATACGAAATTTTAAACTAATATGATTAATAGTTTCAGATTAAAAAGGCTTGCAAACTAAAATATTTTGTTTTGAAGAAAAGGAAGTTAAAGTTAAATAGTAACAAAAATTATTCAAAAAGTCTTTTGTTTCTTCTCGATATCTGTGGAAGTTTTGATAGTAACGTTACATTTTTAACATTAAATATTTAGAAAAAAATATGGAGCTCTAATACACACAGATATATAATATATATACATATTTATGTGTGTGTGTTAAAAACCAAAATTTGAAATTTAAAAGTCCTGGGGAGACCACGTAAAAAGATGATTCTATTTTCTTTGGCTGAGAGGTTGGCTTTCTCTTTGTTGCTCTATCGGTCTTTATGAGCTCACATCCATCAAAGTATATAAAGACAGAGAAGAAGGGAATGCAATGAGGAACGGAAAGATAAAAATAGGTAATAGACATTTTTTTCCATTGAATCATTGCAATGTCTTATCCATCTGGAGACTCATTAGTGTGTTGATGACCCCCTTTCAAGGCTGAGTCTTATAGAGACTCTATATTGATGCTACTTTCTAGTAACAGGTTTTATCACCCCAGTTCTTGTTTTGTAGCTAAAGCTTAAACAGTTTCTATACAGTATTCGACATTCTGTATAAGTTATTAAATTGTTACGCATTATTAAGTAAAGAAGTAATAACAAAAACTGTGCTACTGAAATTCTTGATGGATAAATAATTGGTGTTGAAAATATAATATATAAGACATAATAGATATATGTATGTGCTGTATAATTCGAATATGTGTAAGCATATGAAAACTTGCAGAAAGAAATAGATTCAATGTAATTTATGAAGAATTAATTTTGAACAATACAATCGCTGGCTTATCCTAATTTATTCCTATTCATAAAGCCTATTTATGAATAGATAATGTTTCACCTTCTATTTCTTCACAATGCGTCCGAACGTCTTATAAGTTCCACATTACCTTCTTGTTCCTAATTTTTTGATTAAAATAAGAAAAGTTTGTGCGTAAGCAGCATTATTCTCTAATAATATCCTCATTGAAAGTAATCTATAAAAATGGAATAAAAGGTAAGCACTTTTGAATTGATATGATTGTATGGTTGAATGTATTGAATTTTTTTAAATACGCTATGTTAAAAAGCACATTATTTTTTATCACAATGATATATGCTCTTATTAAATTAAAATTAGAAAATTTCATTTAAAGAGTGCAGTGACTTGTAAGTAGATACACTCTAATATTTTGATATTAGAATAATATAGTCTACTCACTAGCAAGTGAATTTAATTCAGAATGGGATTATTAGGCAATTTTAGTTTGAAATGTATATTTTTATTTGAAGTAAACGATGTTCAAAAGTATTACGCCTGATTTTTTATTTCATTTTCAAATTAAAAATTTAAGATTATACTTTGAAAAAACATTGCAATAGAATGTTTGGTACATTTTGTACAAATTATGATATTTTTTGATATCACAACTGAGAAAACTTATTTAGTCGTATACGATACAAGAACTATTAAGAAAGTGATATAATTTGATTGTGAAGAAACATATTTAAAGTGTCAATAAATAAGGTTTTCTTTATGTAGCTAAACAGTTATTATTCCAAGTTTCTCTATTAATCTTTGTACCACAGTTGTAGTAAAGAACGGATTTCATTTAAATAACTTGTTTCGTATATATTCTAAGAATTGTAACAATTTATTAATTTCGCTCCGTAGTTGCTGACTAAGTGCTGCTGATAACTCGTAAGAAACTTTCAGCAGTCTTGTGAAGTAATTCATATATGGAATAGGATGTATCATATATATATATATATATATAACATAGAGAGAGTTTATTCCTTATATATATTTCTTGAGTAAACTCTAGGGAGAGTACATACATCTCTGGATTTCTTCTATTAAAGTAACAGTATATAAAAGGTATATTTATATTTTTAGTAAAAAGATATAGTGTAAATGAATACCACAAAATTTCTGCCTTGATAATGCAAATTGTATAAAAATAGTTAAAAAAAATTTTCATGTTGCTTAGTTGATTAATATTCTTTTATAGTTAAAATATTAAAATATTTTATCAACTTTTTAAGAATTTAAAACTTAAAAATCTGTTTGCTTTCATATCCGTTATACTCAAATGAATTTTGATTCCATTAAGGTGCTCAAAGATATATGGATTTTAAACACAATTTTAATATTAATATATAACATTTTATTAGGATAAGGGCACCAACAAAATATTAATTATTTTAATAATATATGCAGAAAGTATATTCTGAAAATTGCATAAGAAAATTTTGATAAATATTACAAAAAATAATAATAAATAAAGGAATAAATGTACTAATTTTGAATGTTTCCAAATACTTCAGGAAAGATTTAGAAAAAAAATAAATGTTATAATAGTAATATACTGTTCACTACATCTTTAAAATTATATTTTTCACAAGAAGTTTCATAATTTACATGAAAATCAATGAATGAAAAATTAAGAAAATAATCATTGTTAATTCTTCAAGTTTTACAGCAACATATATACCTCAAATTAAAATTTCTTTTATAAAATAGCATTTTTAAATTATTTATCTTATATTTTAGTTCTAAATGGAAGTTATATGAAAAATATCTAAAGTTTAAGAAAATGAGGTTTTATATAAAATTTGTAAAATTATAATGGAATAAATGTATTCGTTAAACTTTTTTATTAAAAGCTTTTTCTTAAAGCATATTTTCTTGCGTTGATTGTATTAAAATGTGTAAAGAAATATTATCGAGATAGGAACATGTGAAAAAATATAGAAATTTGAAAGGAAATTTACTATATGTTATTACACATTCAACCCATTCCGAAATACTTTTACGTATTGAAAGCAAAATTTTCCAGAAATAGCTTAGAAAGATGCAGAGAAAAAGTATATTCTTTCATTTTTTTAAACAGTGCCAATATCCTATTAGTTGATAGTAAATAAGTTAAAAAGGAAATATCTAATCATCATCTGAGTGGCTAACAATAAAGGAAATTTTTTTTTATTAAGGATTAATTATAATTTTCCTTTGTTTTTAATTTCGGAGCCTTTTGGATGAAAATAGCGCTACCCGTCTCCAATAATCTTTTAAATATGGCAAAAATAAAGACAAAAAAATAGAATCAAATTGCAATTTTGGTGAGGAGACTAACTTTGAGGACTGAGCACGCAAGGTCATTTTCCTCACTATAATGTAAACAAATCGATTGTTATGATTATACTGAAGCGTTCCTTAGCTCTACAGAAACTTCTTGATAAACTTTCACTTTAACCTTATAACAATTCGATACTTTATCTAAAATTTCGACAATTAAAATATTATTGCCCTCTTAAAAGGTAAAACATAAAACCTGAAAAAAAATCTATCCCTCCTGCTTTATTTCACTAAACTTTTTATAAAGCCATTAAAAATCCATAAAGAAATCCTTGACAGTTTTGTCATAAAATAAAAATTATTGATTTTGGATATACATTACTTCCGATCTTTTAATGTGGCTGAAATTTTTTTAAAAGAACGTTTTTCGGAGAGTAGTTTATTAATGGAATGAATTTTTAACACGCATTGGAATTTCAATATTAATGGATTTCTATATTTAGTGACATAGCAATTCCGTTTAAGAGAAAAAAATATCTTCATTCGAGACTAGTTATGCGTAAAAATAGATAGCCATTAACACTTCATCGCATCATTTAACTATTTTTGGAAGTAGCTGAAACTTATATTAATTGCACTTGCTTGCAGTTTATGAATAAAATAAATATGAAGAGGATATGAAAAAAATTATAAAATATGTGTTTTCAAGCATTGAATGCAATATTCTGTTAATAAAAAAACATAAAACATATGGTCCTTACAACATAGAACAAAGTTTACATTTTTTAAATATAGCTTTAAGTTGTTTTTTCTGAAAAATGAAATTAGCTTTACTATTTTCATTTTAACATGTGCTAACGTTTTATTACATTTTATTTTATTTTATTTATCTACATTTTAAAAGATTTATTCTGGTTATCAATGGTTTTTACCATTGGTTGTGAGCTTATTCGACGAAGAAAGTGTCGAGACTTTATATTGGGTAGCACTCATCTTCCTAATCAGTATTACCGGCTAACCAAAATGAATGTTAATTAAAATAAAGTAAGCGTATTTCCAAGCCCCAGGTTCCACAGAAGCAATTAATGTAGAGAAAAGAAAATTGTTTCTTCAAATTCCTGATACAGTTTTATTTCCAAAAGCAAAACATTCAAAAGTGCAAAAACGTTGCTAATGTTAACGACAAAAAGAATAAAAATCGTGATTCTGCCGTTAAAAATCAATTATTAAATTAAATATTAAAAGCAAACAAAATGTTTTTAAAGTAGATAATAATACTCCCTTCGAATATTAAAATAAAACCAAATGATAAAATATTTAATTAATTATGCCTCAGCTATATAAATATCCTTCAAGCAAACTAAATGTAATTATTATAATCATGTGTTAAAATGTCAGTATTTTAAATTAACTCCAGCCCTTATTTTATATTCACGCTTTTCTTGACGCCATTTCTCAAGTAAGAATATATTTGCACAACAATTCAGTGAAACATGTTGTAGACAATTAATCACTAGAGGTCAAATCAAGCACTTATTCTTTAGAACCGTTGTGTATTAAAGCTATTAATATTGTAAACAATGTGGTGTATAAAGTTTTCTAATTCGTATGATCCTCTAGAAAATCTTCAAGAACGTTCAAGAAATATTTAGAATTTTTTATATTTATGATACTTTATGGTTTCTTTATATGCACTGAATGTTACAAATGATGTATTTGAAATAGTTGCTTCCCCCATTTCATGTCTTCTTATGGTTGCTGTAGGAATTAGAAGAGAAGCACAGAACAACAGGTGTTGCTCTTGACATCTTACCGATGTTCTAAATAGAAGGTTCATCATGAGAAACCTATTTTATTTTATAAAATAGGTTTCTCATGATGAACCTTCTATTTATAATCGTTATAAGTAGAATCGTTATAGATGAATCGTTATAAGTAGAATAGAATTAATTCATACTAATCGTTTTATTTCCAGAAACCGAAACGATTTTACTCCTCAATTTTTTTTAGCAATAATTGCATTTTAAACAAATTGTTAATAATGAGTATTCGTGAGGTATGCCGTACGAATAAAAGGGAAGAATTTGGATTTGTAAACGACATAACACAAACATAGAAGGACTTCAAGGCAGGAAATTTGGTATGATAAAACTAAAGGTAATAGTGATATTCACTTTGAAGCAATTAATTCAAAATTTGATTTAGAGTTTTTGAAATGTAAAGTGATCGATAAAGCAGATTTTGTCTTTTGTGTACGCATAATTCTTTCGCATATTTCGCATATTCATAATTAACTCTCTAAACTACTCATTGATAAGTCTTCATGATGTTTATAAATATTTAATATTTGTGAAAGTAAATAATTTATGCTATTAGTAGGTATTTTGAATTCAATTTCATTTTAAATTCTATCTGCGTCTCTATTTCTTCTTTAATTCAGAATTTTACGTTCCATTTCAAAGACATGTCTTGTTGCTGAGGCTAGAATGAAACTTGATTGAAGTTCTTAATTTTAATTCAATGTTCCCGATTAACTATTGAATTATGAGACTTTATCTACGATTTGTGACACAGCACATCTCTCTCCCGAGCTCAGACGTCAACCCTTTTTCAACACAGTTTGTGAAAAAGGGTTTGAACCCGAGGTGACAGGAAATGGTTTCGATAGGTTCCAAAACAAATAGGAGGAAAGAATGTTTTTCGAGTGGAATGAAAAAAGCGTAGAAAGGAAGTTGATTTTCAATAACTATTCTGACTGTTTTACGGAATAATATTACCAATCTGGTGAAAGTGTCCTTAGTTATGACAAAAAAGGTGTAGTAATTAATTGCAGAAACCATTGAGGTTTATGATTCAGAAATATAACCTCTTTCTTAGTGGAACAAATATATTACTGAAATTACGTGCTATCATAGCATAATAAAGAAAAAATGGCATAAGTCCTCACTGTCCTTGAAGTAAGTTTATCTCACGTGTACTAGGCCGTTTATTGTCTTGTAACCTATGAAGGAAGAGAAAGGAAGACTCAACGGAACGCTTGAATCCGGACAATTACATTGAAAGTGAATAAAAATCTGAATATGCCAAAAGTGTGTGATCGTAAGACTTAAGCAAAGGTTTCAAAGAGCAGGAAAAGTTAACCGATGACAAGTACCAGGTAGGCCAAGAGTCATAACCATTCGCCAATACCGATATTTGAGAATAATTGAGTGATATCAGAGGGAGAATTGCGCCAGAGAACTGAGTTCAGCGTTCGCTGCCTTCACATCAATACAAGTTTCCATACAAACTGTTTACAAAATGTCTAGGCTCGTTGGTCTCTGGGTCAGATGAATGACTGAATGCATTCCCTTTTTACAACTACGCGTATCCGATCTCGTTTAAAATGGAATTGAAAAAGTCAGTACTGGAGTATGGGATAGTGAGCCAATATAATTTTCGGTAAGGAATATCACTTTAGTATGAACAATGAATCGCATCGGTTAACGATATGAAAAAAAATGTGGAATCCGTTTTCACCCAGGAAACAATCTGGAAAGACAACGTTATTTTTAAGAGGAGTTATGGTGTGGGCAGTCATCATGCTGGACGGATGAACAGAATTCCATATATTTGAGACGGGTTCTGTGAATATTAAAAATACAGAGCTGAAGTTCATGAGTCTCATGTTAGCTTGTTTTGAAATGCTATCAAACATGACTTCATACTTATCAATGATAACGCAACTTTCAATCAAGCACGACTAATTAACGACTTCTTTCAAATGGAAAATATTCAATTCATATCGTAGTCTGCTTTTTCACCTGATCTGAATTCTACCCAGCACGTGTAGGATATGCTCCGGAGACAACCCCACACCCATTTAAATTTTAGATTCGCCCTTTTTTTTTATTTCATTCGTTTCTATTAAAGTTCTTTCGCGTTGTCTTCTTATTTTTTTTAACGGTATTACTATTCCGACTTAAACTTCATTTCTTATTCGCATAATTATTAAATTTGCTTAACTTTTAGACACCAATATATTTCACAAAAAACTCTTAAAAATCAATATAATTGAGATGCTTTTTGTTAATGTAATTAATTTAGAAATTTACAATTTGTTATATTAAAGTTTCACATATTAACGAACATAATTTACCTCATAGTTATTTGCTTTAGAAATAAATAAGAAAACTGTCAAAAATAATAAGATATATATATATTTCACCTAAAATATTTTGTTAAAGGGAAATTCTCTGAATTGTTGTTAAGGTAACATTTAGTAACATTTATAACTTTAAATTTCTTTTCCAAATGTCCTTGATCTTTCCATGTTCTATTTCATAACAAATAAAGACAGTGCGGTATATTGCCAAACGGATTATGATCAAAGAACGTAATCGGAATCCGAAATGTAATTATCGAATACCGGAGTATGGTTTCCTTAAACCTTGCTAACGGTCGGATCAAACGATGCGTGATAAGATTACATGGACGGTTAAGGGGACTTTTGTTTGTCATAAGGGAGTGAAGCGGTAACAACTACATGAGATGTCCGTTCCTTCAGGGTTGTTATTCGGACGGCGGAAAATCACATGTAGTACTTGGGAAAGTTCCATTGGATCGGAAACCGCAACTCTGATCTCTCTCTCTCAATAGGGCTAAGTACTTTACAGGAAACAACCTAACTAGCTTTTCCTTATGGCAATAATATGAGTTTATATATAGTTAAGGTGGTTGATGTAAGGAAGAGTAGATGCTAAAAGCAAAATATTTGCTTTAGTATTGATCGTTTTCTTACATAACCATTAGGTATTTATATAAATACAATCTTGAAGAAATATATCATTACTCATGGTATCAAAAAGCGATTCAGTAACATATGCTTCAATACAACAATTTAGTCATATATCCTTAAAAACGGACATGTAAGTATAATTCATAAGTAAAATAAATGCGTATAATACAAATTAATATTCTAGCAAATAAGCTCTCTTATGAGAGAAGTAATAATAATAGCGTTAACGGTATTAGAAGAAAAATATGAGTATATTTCAAATAGAAACACGTATTACTATATTTAGAGTTTTTTAAACTCAACAATTCATTTTAGCTGTTTTTGATTATTTAGAATATTAAGAGTAATTTTATTCTCATGGAACAGGAATATTAACTTAAAATGTATGAACAAGAAAATCATGACTAAAAGTTTACATATTTCAGTTAATTTATATGATTCAGCTAATTTTCAGTAAATGCGCAAGAGACTGATGTTGATATACAGTGCTAAACAAGGTGTAGTTGCAATCAATACGTTTAAAAATAGGAAAAAAAAAGATAAAAAAAATATTGGTTGAACGATGGTGGGTCGAAAATAAAATAAGATTGCTCTGGAATCCTGGGGAAGCGTCACCTACTTTATCAAAAGCAGTTAGCTCCATGAGAAAGAAAAAAAAATATGCCTAGGATCTCGGTTTCAGCACCTATCTAAGGAATTGAAGCCCTTCACGATATTTGTTTATAAGATGTAATATTATTTTGTATTTTATTACCAGGGTTCAATAACTAACAATAATTTTAATGATCCTTCATAGTTAACACGATGGTAAACATAAATATATTACAAAAATATGATTATCATTAAGAAATTACCAAAATATTTGAATAAAAATTATTCTGCATATGAGTTTATCTTTATGTGCATAATGCTGTATTCATGTTGAATTGTTTGGCTTCAAAAAGCCATAGGTTCAAGTAACCCGCAGTATGGAAAAAATAAGAGTTCAGTCTACTGAGTTCTACAATGACGACCTTCTAAAGGTCAAGAAACTCTGACGAACGCATAACTGTAGATGGTTATCATGTAAAGGAGCCAAAAGGAAAATAAATAAAAATTTCTCTTTCGATTAATTTAGTAGCAATTATAACTTTACAATTCTGTAGGTTTATTAAACTAATCAACATTAATATCAGTAATTTACAATATTTTGTACGGATGGAAGAATTAATGTCCAGAACAAACTTTATTTAGATGCTTTGGTTAATTCTTAGTAACAATTATACCTCAACAATATTCCTTTAAAAAGGATCATTGACTTATACAATATAAGGCAACTCTTATTTCAAACTAAAATGGTGATGGTTGTATTGAAGCTGTAAAGGTGAAAAATATGTGACTATTACCAATGGCTTTTCTGTTAATCTTTTTAAAAGAATTTTCTTCTTTAGAGTTTTAACTACAGATCTTCTCTTTTAAAATAATTCGCAAAACACCTCTTTTTGTAAATAATACAGGCACTGAAGGTAATAAGACATTTTTGAGCAAACTCTGAATACAAATTCATTTAATAAAGCTGCATATGTCAGCGAAAATATTAAATCGATTAAATATGTGCGTAAAATTTTCAAAGTAATCAACATTTATTTCTTGTAGCTGTCATAACTACAGTAAAGTAATTTCATTCATACATTTTTATAATTAAATGCTATACATCAAAAATCTTTTCCTAACAGATTTATGTATCATTCTGTACGGAAAAGTTAACGTGCAAATAATTTTGAAAAATAAATAAATAAAAAAAAAAAAACGCAGAAAAAAAATATGAAAATAAGTGGTTTGAATTCTATAAACGAAATTATTTTAATTTATATACGTCTGAATAATAATATTAGGTAATTTGTCACTTAACAGTTATGTATTGTTAAAGTTATTAGGCACATTAGTTCATTTATTCGTAATAGTCCTATTATAATACTCCACACAACAGCTTATATAAATAATAAACAAAACTAAATAATATTTCAATCCTTAATTATGCTTTCATATTTCAGAATGTAGGAATTTCATGTTTAGAATTTTACCCTCATTCTCTTTCATATAATATGCTAACTCTCTGTGAACTTGTTTTCTTTACTAAATTCTTCACTATTCTACTAAAAGTATTTAAAGATATTTTAGGCATGCAACTTACTTGAGAGTAAATATCTCTGTGTACAGCACATTCAGACCTAAGTATTATTTTACTTTTATTGTAAAAGTTAAGATAAAGAGAAAGCTATTAAGAGCTTCAAGGATCTTAAATCTGAGGAATTTTGTTAAGAGACATATAGTTAAATGATAACGATGTTAACGTAATTAAGATTCATGGCATAGTATCCATTTTCTTCACTTTGTAATGATAAAGCTTAACTTAGTGTAATTAGTTTTCGTTCCTAATGTTGCCTTTGTGGAAATATTAATTACTGTCTTATATATACAGACTAATTCAGAATATTTTTTATATATCAATACTATTAGGTATGAATGTCTGTAATGGTAATTTAGAAGCCGTGTACTCTTTTTTCTTGTTAATTTCTTGAAACTTAAATTTGTAACAACTATTCCATTCAAAATAAGCCCCACGGACTCCTTTTCTTCTAATATGCATATTAGAAGACATCTTCAACTGTGTACGATAAATAATTATCATTAGTTTGCTATATATATATATATAATTATTTTCATGACTTACATATTACTTAACATATAAATATTCTCATTTGGAGAAAGAAGTAAAATTCACTGAATAACTTGTATCGAAATTTGAGAAATTAAAATTTCATAATGATAAAAATGATCTAAATTATCAACGGTTTATTTTTTTAATGTAATAGTTCAATACTTTATCAGTTGAAGGTGATCAAAATGTTTGTAACTTCATTACCTTTAAGATAATGAATTACAAATATTAATCCACATAAGATTATTATAAATAGATGTTTATAATACAAATTTGATCACAAACATTTGCTACACAATTATGAAAAATATACTTACATATAGGATTGTAAGATAATATTTCGAAAATTACTTTACTTAAATAAGATATTATATATTGGATATGATGATTCCTTTTATATAAATGAATTAGAAAGAATCTGAAATTTAAATATAATTATCGTATTAGATACAATTTTCTGTACAATTTTATACATAAACAAATCTAGAATTTTGGGATTCAGATAAGTAGGAACATTATCTTATTTTATATAAGCCTTTTTAAAACGTTTTCGATAATTTCTGTCTGATTTATTCGATATTGATTCCTCTCACCATTTACTTCAATTAAAGTTTTAACTCATTTAAACAAAACGTATATAAAGAACCATTAGGTTTAATAAATGTAGAATCTATTGTTGCGGATATAGATATAATTGTTTTTGAATACACGTGTTCTTCGTTCGGACAAGTGAGTAAAATAATCCCAAGATTACGGAAATGAATGTAATCAAACATAAACTGTGTGATCATGTTTGTGCAGAGCAGTGTAATAACACATCAATCAATAACTCCCGAGACTAACCCAGAGATGGCACTCGTAGTAAACCAGTAACCAGGTCTTTCTAGAGTACTAACCTTTGCTTGAAACGCGTCAAAATTTTAAGTCGATCGGACCAGAAACAGCAGAGTTATCGAGGTTGGAGTAAAGTCGTTTTGTAGTTTGTTTAAAAAATGGAAAAAACCGAGTATCGTGTTCTGATAAAACATTGTTTTTTAATGGGTAAAAACACCGTGCAAGCGAAACAATGGATTGAAAAATGTTACCCGGACTCTTGTCCATCAAAAGCAACGATTTGTCGGTGGTTTGCCGAGTTTAAACGTGGTCGTATCGACACAAATGACGCGGAACGCTCGGGTAGACCCGTGGAAGCCGTTACACCGGAAAATGTGAGTGAAGTGACAAAAATTATAATGAAAGATCGTAAAGTGAAGCTCCGTGAGATTGCTGAGATGACACAGATATCATATGGAAGTGTATTTACTATCCTTCATGAAAAATTGAGCATGAAAAAGGTTTTTTCCAAGTGGATGCCGCGATTGCTTTCGATGGAACAAAAACAGCAACGAGTCGATGATTCAGAAAGCTGTTTATCGCTATTTACTCGCAACAAAAAAGATTTCTTGCGTCGTTACGTGACCATGGACGAAACATGGATACATCACTACACTCCAGAGTCGAAGCGGCAGTCATCTGAGTGGCGCACAGCTGGCGAAAGCCGTCCGAAAACGCAGCAGTCAGCTGGCAAAGTCATTGCGTCAGTTTTTTGGGATACGCATGGCGTGATTTTCATTGAC
>BMAW01044230.1:20277-105136 GCA_019974015.1 Nephila pilipes
AGAATCAAATGAAATTCGCAGCAAATGTCAATTATAGGATATTATGCAAATTAATAAAGTTTCAGAGCCATCGCGCGTGCGCGGCGCGCGCAGCGCCCTCTGAATTGATGCTGAAAGCGTATAAATAAAGTGCTGTAGCGGGACGTTGAAAAAAGTCTATGATTATTTGTTAGTGGCAAACGTTTAGTGAGACTTGAGTATGCCTCCACGACGGAAGAATAAGAAATTCAAGCAACTTACGGAGTTTGAACGAGGGAGGATAATCGGCCTTCGAGAAGGAGGATTTTCCTATCGCGCAATAGCAGCTCGTATGCAGCGGAACAGTTCCACAGTGATGCGAGTTTGGAAGCAGTGGACCGACGAGCACCGAACAACTCGAAAAACAGGCACTGGACAACAGAAGGTGACGTCAGAGCGCGATGATCGACACCTGCTCCGCATGGCGGTGAATGATCGCACAGCTTCCTCCAGGCAGCTGGCAGCACGTTGGTCTACTGCTACAGGTGTACAATTGTCGGCTTCGTCAATTCGTCGTCGTCTGCTGCGCCGTGGATTGCGTGCAAGGGTGCCTTTATACAGGATTCCCCTCACGGCGAATCATCGACGGCTGCGTCGGCAGTGGGCTCTTGAGCACAGAGACAGGCGAGCTGATTGGCACCAAGTTGTCTTTTCAGATGAATCACGCTTCAATTTGTGGACCCATGATGGCCGTGTTCGTGTTAGACGTTATGCCGGTCAACGCTGCCTTCCTGAGTGTATTATTGAACGACATAGTGGTCGAACACCCGGAGTTATGGTCTGGGGTGCGATTTCGTATCATGGACGATCCAATTTGATACGAATTGAGGGTAATCTCAATAGCAACAGGTACGTCCGTGAAGTGCTACAGCCCGAAGTCGTTCCTTTCCTTCAAGGCATCCCTGGAGCTATCTTTCAGCAGGATAATGCACGCCCACATGTTGCGCGGACTGTTCGAGACTTCTGTTCAGCACAACGCATGCAACTTCTTCCTTGGCCTGCTTATTCACCGGATATGTCGCCTATTGAGCACGTGTGGGATATGGTTGGTCGGCGTCTCGCTCGTGATCCGCGTTCTGCAGTTTCCAAAGACGAACTTTGGTTGCGCATACAAGCGATATGGAATTCTCTTCCTCAAGCAGATATTCAACATCTGTTTGACTCCATGCCACGTCGTATAGCAGCACTTATTGCAGCGCATGGTGGCTGCACCAAATACTGATTTCGGACGCTTAATTTGTTTCTTTTGTTTTGAAAATTTCATCATTTATTTGTATCAGTACAAGTCGTTTCTGCATTAAATTTCATTTGATTCTGATGATTCTTTCATGGTGTTGCATTTTCTACAAACAGCAGTATACATTTGCTGTATCTAATTGAAAATCCATGAACCCATAAATTTCGTGTCATAGCAAGGATTTGAGGGTTGCGACTTCATTAGATCCAAAGATCCTAGGCTCCAGAGAAAGAAATCTGACTTTTTGCCTTAACAGATTATAGCGCCATCTCAGATATCCCGGAATTTTAGATCCAGATCAGGATTTAAATTTTCTCCCCAATTTTAGACCACAATCCTTGTATAAGATAACCCTGATCTAGTACTCCTAGAGGTATTTACTTTTATGGGAACTTGAAGGACTTTGCCACAGTGACCGTATTTAACAAGCACTAACCGCCATTAGCGTATACGGTGGATCTTCGGTTGCCGCAAGTGTCGAACTTGCGATATTCCGATCATAAGGTCGAAGCTCTTACGAACCAGACTCCCACAACCCTTATATAGAAATTAAAAACACAGATAAAGTAGATTTATGAAGAAATATTGAAAATTCGTAGATCTTAATAAAATAATTTGATTACCTTTTGAGACTGATTTTCTCATCATACGACTGTGTAATGTTGTGATTCTATGTATACAGTTATGGCCTCAGAAGGAATAACTAGATGCATTAAGAATTAAAATGACAATCAATTGTTGTCAAGACAATTTCCCAAAATGCATGATTTGATTTGTTTATTTATAATAAGAAACACAGCGAGTTTCTGAGGATAATACTCATAAATTACAAACTTAGTCAGAAGAGAAGAACATCTTTTTTTTTTTTTTAATTTCCATATCATACTTCGTAAAGATTGATGGGTATTTCTTGGTAATATACAACGTGATAATCGAATGGTCATGATCGAGAGCTCACTGTTGGTTTTCTTTCCGTCGCATCATGATTTCGTGATATGAGCCGTTAACGGTTCTCCATGTAGCTAGGCTAATTCATGCTACGATACTTCCCTCGAGACTCCAAATCCTCCCAAGAGTATAGTGTGACATGAGGAGATGCTATTGCTAGTTCAGGTGTCACCCTCGTCACTTGACCGACGCTCAAAATTCGGAGGTCTCCCGACAATAACCCCTGTATTCCTTCTAAGTGTGACAAAAATAAAAAAAATATCAAATCCGGGTAATATGAAATCATATTCATAATTTAATGAAATCAAGATTAAGATTTTGATATCATGACTGTCATAGAGACTAGAGATATCTATCATAGTCTGAATAGTAAGACTTGTAATCATTCCCTATTCAAGCGTGCCGTCACTCTACCACTATGAGTAAGAACCATTCATTCTAGTAAACCAAGCCAGCTGAAGTAGGTTGAAATTGAAGTGAAATGTAGTGCTTCTGCTAACATTATATAAGGCAGCATTAGAATGTAAGTAAACAGAGAAAAGAATCACTGAGGAAGTTACCCAGTTATCTCTTCCATTTTTATTTTCTTCTTCTTTATTATTTTGTTTGCTGTCAGGTTGTTAACTTATATTTTACTTGATTTAAATTTCTTTTCAATGTTTTTAGTAAATTTTTACTACTAGAATGTGTGGTTGCCGAACTTCTTGTGTAAGATTTAAATACCTTCTGATTCTGACTCCACTGGGTGACACGCAACTCTCCATAGTAGTATTTGACTTTCTTTGATAATGATAGTACAATCTATTACCCTTTTGCATCTTAAAGTTTTTCTATTATGATATTAAAATGAATTTAAGATTTTCAGGAAACAATACCTTTTTTTGGTTATTTTTAATATTCAATGCTTTCTATTACTTTTGTAATTTAGAATAAATATTCCAAATCGTCTCTATCGTCGGGAATTCGCTTTTAAATATTTTAATGCATTTTGTCCCACTAACATCATAATTGTACCTTTATACTAAAATGTTACATTATCATAATTGTTTTCTAATATCTAGAATGTGAGGAAACTTCCAAACTTATCATATTAGATGTTTTAAAAATCATCAACCAAACGCTTCAAATAAATTAATAGTTTATTAACAAAATAATCCCATTTAAATGAAATTAAAATTAACAAAACTAACGGCTGATGATTCAAACATCTAAAAAAAGGAATGAAACTGAAAGAAATGCAACAAGAGGTAGAAGTTGTTCGTTACATAATTGTTGTTGAAGGACTATGAATTTGTTTTTTCACAACTGCTTGTTCACTCCCGACAGGGACATTTCTCTACAATTGCCGTCTAGTTTTCATGGTGGTAGTCTCTTTAGACGCTACAGTATTCTCTCTTAAAACCGAAGGTCGGGTATGATTTGATCGAATTCCACCAAAAAGGCAACAGTTTAACAGGGTGGGCACAACTCTTATTGTTATTACACTAAGTACATTGCGGGATAAGAAACCCAGCGCAAGGTCAGAGTAGCCCGTGAAGCTGCATGAAGATAGTAAATTTGGGATTCGCAAGTTCAGGGCAAAGTTACAGTGCAAGGCGAAAACCCACTGAGGGTAAGGAAGGCTGTTTTTGAGCATCTAGTACAGTGCCACAAAAGGAGTTTGATAAGTGTGCTGAGGATGATAAACATGAGATCAGAGCGGCCAGCACAAGACTATAGAGAACTTTGATAGCTGTACTGAGGACGAGGAATGCATATCTTTATAATGTCAGCAAACGAGTCAGGCTAGATATAGTTGCTCCCAGTCGTTGGCGGAAAGAAGATAATCCGGATTGGTCTAGGAGGGGATTCAGGATCGGAGAGATAGTAGTTGCCAGTGGACAGTAGTGAAGTCACGCCAAAAGTTAATGATCCATTCTGTTGTTGACATCAGAGCAAATGTGCTAGTAGAAAAAAGGCATGATTTTCCAAGACTGTGGGAACCAGTTGTAGAAAGCATTTAGTATTCAATTAATCAGGGTCAGTAATGTAACTAGTGACCAAACCTACAGCTAAACGAAAGAAAGAATCGTTTTCAAAACTGCAATTCAATATTGAAACTACTCTTTATAGTTAGCTGTTGCAGAAGGACTGGAATTCCCTTCCTTACAGCTGTTAGTTCAAGCTCGGCTGGTCCATATCGTCACATCTGCCGGCTAGTTTTCACGGTGGTAGTTTCACAAGACGCCCCAAATGTAATTAAGATGGAATTGAAAAGATATCTTTATTATATTTTTCCTTAAATATTAGGACTTTTCTGAAAATATTACATAAATTAATGACTAACGAACCCAGTATATGTATTTACTCAATCTTTCGGTGAGGTGTGTTCAAAAAGTACGTATGTTTGCAGACATATGTTGCTGCTCCTGCAAGTTGGGTTCATTATTGCGTGCAGCCATCTGTTAAATGACACGAAAACCAATTTGAAATTAATTTATTGTTAATTTTGGTTTGGCAATCATTTAGTATTAAAGAAGTTGAAGAAGGTTCCATTTACCGGAACGGATATGGCAACATGTTTTTTAGGGCTCAAAGGGCGTCATGTTCATGGACTTCTTAGAAAAAGGAAAACTATACCTAGACAATACTACATTGAGTTTCCTTTTCCTGTTTTCTATTTCTACCATAAATACTGTTTAAATTTTCATCGTATGCCTATTAATTACTGTAATTTTTACATAAAGTCTCCTTGGGAAGTAGAGTTTCATTCTTTTTAAATATTTCACACAGTAAAATAATAATGAAATCTAAGCAATTTTAAACATTAGAACTAAATTACATTTTTTTGGTATTTTAATTAAAATTGAATAACATAATTTTTATAACTTTATTACCTTTTTTTAAAGTTTCAAATACTGTTTTAATAAATAAGATTCTTTCCTACGTACACATTTATTAAAAGTAAGCTAGTTGGATAATTTAGAGGAAAAACGTTAACTGAGCAAATAAGATTCGCTGAAAAGGATAAAAATGTCACTTATAATATAATATTCTTAAGGAATCCTGATATTGCACTTAATAAATACGTTAAAAGCAACCTCATTTGAAAAGGTGAACAGCTGTTATGAGATTAATGTATTAAATTATGCGTCTAAACATCATTTCACTGGAAAAGAAGACAACAAAAATATTTACTTTAGATTAAAATTGTCAACTCCTTCAATGGCAAGCAACAAGGAAATAAATAAATAATAAATTGCTGATACAACTTCGTCGATAAATATATTTATACTATAAATAAATACATTATCATAATTGTATGTGGCTCGATCTTAAAGAACACTGCATAATGAACGAAGTTTATGGGACGAAAAGTGAATTTAAAAACTGACGTGATGTTTACAAAAGCCCAAATTGATTTTTCTTGACCTTCATTATTAATAAACATCACCACTTACTTCGTAAGAGCTTAATATATCAGGGGACTTAATGGATTTTATTCTCATAAAATCAGAGAATGTTTATCACTAATCTAATCTCTACATTGCTTGACTTTATTTAAAAATGAAATAAATAATTTATTTTCATTTGATACATTTGTAACGTCTCGATATTATTTTTTCTTTCTTTTTGGTTGTATTTATTATTAGTGAATATTTGACACAATCAAGTATCAATAGTCAAATATGTACTGATGTTATTACCAAGATTTTTCCAGATATATGGATGTTCAAAAGTCAACCTGTAACATAAGTTATTCGTGAAAATTCTCTTCACTAACATCTGGGGTATCTTTCTGTCATTATATTTAAGTCTCCACCTCCATTCCAACCAAATGAAACGCAGAGATGCAAATTAGCTGAACTTTTTGAGTGAAGTGAATTGAGATAATCAAGTCGTATAAAAGTTACAGAGAATTGAATTGGAGAGGTATAGAAAAGTTACAGTAATAACAAGATTGACAGTGTGAAGTCTTTGAATAGAGCGCGAAAATTAATTGCGTGCCTGTGTAATCCATTGGGATTTGGATCCAACGCTGTGTGGTAGGATTTGTTCCATTGTGGATTTACTCACATCGTATACTAGTAAGAGTAATCTTTGATTTTATAGAAGTTGTTAGAATATCCTCGGTCAGGTGCTGTGAATTAATAGAGAGCATTCTACTTATTAGAGAAATAATAAATAAGATTTTGAAAAGTAAGAGACAACATTAAAAGAATCATTTTTCTGAGGTTATTTCAGTTACTTTGTCTGTCCTTGGAATTAAGTGGGCTTAAGTTTTGCAATTAGACAAATTATTAAAATGACATATTTTCGCTTTACTAACACAGAGGATTTCTATCGAGCTTAATTGCATAAAATTACCGATTTCTTTCCAACTAAAATGAAACTCGATTATGTAAATTAGATACAGGTCAAAATAAAGTGAAATAATTCAGATTTTATGATACATAAATAAAGGGGAAATCAGAAGAGATATAGAGGCTATGGATACGCATCCTGTGTGAGTGAGGTCAAGATCTGGTAGCCCGAGTATTGTGACGATCTTTAGGATTGGATGCAATTGGACTAACGATTTTAGTCTACATGGTTACTAGCAAAAACAGTTCATAGAACAATAGAAACAGACTCCTAAGAAATACTTTTTTTCAATTATAATTAGAACTTTTAGTTACAGAAGAACACTGGAGAAGGTGACCTAGTTTATTAGGAATTGATAATAAATAATTTCGCTTGTTTAGTCTCGAGTTTTCTTTAATTGTGTTTCTGTCCTCAAGGCTTAATAAATTAAATTGAATTATGGCACAAGAGCAAACTAATAACGCTCAAACTCCACAAGTCCAGTCAGGAGATAGAGATATACCACAAATCCTTAGCTTGCTTTATCTGCGGAACACGTCTGATCCTGAAAATTACTATTGTGAATATTACTTATCCGATGTGGGCTAGTAGGATCTGAATCCTCAGTGATGAGGATTCAACTCACTTACCCTTTTGTAGATCTCTTGTGGCTGTGATACGCTAACACTTACACTTGTCAGTACGGACACTATTCTATCGCTTTTCTTGTTACTTTCAGTCTTTTTTTCATTACCAATTTCGGTATTAAATTTTTCGCTATTTACAAATAAAACTCATGATACCTCTTCCTTATACAATCCAATAATTCCAATCTAATATTCATAAATTGCTTGTGAGAAAATTCAATTCAAACAACACCACATTAAAGTTCAATGGTGTTACTTGAAAGAAAAAAAGGGATGGAGTTCAAATTATACACTTTCTTTACGCAAGAAACTAAATATATAGCTAATTAAAAATTAGATGATTTTTGTGTTAATCATAATTACAGTTCTTGATTAAGTTTCCATTTTATAGACAATTTGTCTATTACCTTTTCTTAAGAATATATTTTCTTTGTTGCGAATCAAAATGATGAATATTGAAAATTTTCTTCAATCGAGGATTAATTAGAATTTTTTTATTTCTTTTTATTTACTGTTTTCAAACAACATAATTACTAGAAATCATTAAATTGTCCTGATTGAAAAATGTTTATGATACATTTTTAATCATCTTTAATGTTAATTAACTGATGTCTTCTTTTTATGAATAGTTGCAAATATTTTAAATATTTGTTTTAATAATCTATCTTTTAATTGTAGTTATCTATATTTGAATTGCATTTTCATAATATTAACAAATTCGTGTACTTATTTTATACAAGAACTAACTTCCAGTAATACTAAATTATCCGAACTTAAAGAAAAATTTTGTGTATTGTATTTGAATAGGTATCTCGAAACTGAATTTAGACCTTATGCTCAAATTTATAAAAAAACAATGAAAATTTTATCTTTGATAATACAAAACATTTAAAGTTTGAAACAAATTTACTTTTATTCAAACCTTTTTAAATACACACGTTGGTTTGACTTACAAATTATAAAATTTGTAAATTAATTTCAATTCCTTCTTTCAGTTTTCGAAAAGAAAATTAAAAAAAAAAAATTGAAAAGATTTTATTCTGAAATTTTAAACTAATTATTAAAGGGAACCACCTATTTCCTTACCATATACAATTTTTAAGTAAACATGGGTTTTATTTTATTTAAACATTTTTTTCTTTGTTACTAGACTTATATCATTTGCTTTCTGAATCTTTTGAACAGTTTGGCTCTATGTAATATACATTCTAATACTTAAAATTGATGTGGAATATTACTAAATTTAAATAACGCTAATGAAAAAGTGATTAAACTTGATCTTTTTGATGCTTAAGTGATACACTCTTACATTTGCGAGTCCAAAACTTTGATTTTTTTTGCATTGAAATAATTTGTCAGTATGTGCAAATAAATATGCAAATAGAAATATATAAGTGTAGAACACATAGAAATGATAATACAAATAACTCAATGGAGCATGTTAATTCCGGATTGTGTAAGCAGTTCAGGAAATTGTTTAAGTATTCAGTAGGTAGTATAATATAGTCGTGTATTTGTAAAAAATAAGAATAGTGGTGTTTAATTATATACGTGCTAGAAATAATTTTATTACACCAACAATCTTAAATTTGATTACAACAATTTATATGCTTAAGATAAATCCATCAAATTTATCATTCGAATTATTATAAGTTCTTGGTGAGTGTGAAAAAAGGAAATGTAATAAAATTTCATGTTCTGATGATAAATCTTTCGTCAAAATGAAAGTTAAAGAATCATGAAAAGTATAGATATTTAGCAGAGTAATTGAGAATAACTTCGTTCTGGAAATAAAAATTTTGAAATTGTTAGAGTAAAATCTAATTTTTAAAGCGAAGCAAGATAAATTCTTTCAAAGCTGTAATATATTTTGAATTTTTCTAAATAGCATTTGTATATATATATGTTTTGTTTCCATAATTGAAATTATAATTTCTGATTTGAATTCGCTATCTTTATTTGTTACTATATTAATGTAGGACTATGTTGCGTAATGTATATAAATTGCTTATATTTGTTCTGTTATGATATAATAAGAATTAGCTCTTTACCACTTATAAGGATTTATGAATCTTTGATAGGGATTGTACATTAACCATTGCACGAAAGCTCAGTTATGTATAAATAACATAACTGAGTATGATAAATGACACACATAAGCCCTTATGTAGAACACACATAAGCCCTTATGTAGATTTCAAATAATTTTTACAAAAGTTATATCTTGTAAAAATATACTACCTGGTGTTAGCAATTAAAGATATCAGAACATAAATGGTATAAGAAATTGTTACACAACGTGTGATATATAAATTTTTTGTTATAATTTGATATATTAAAATAAGTTTCTACTGTTAATAAATGACAAACCTATGATAGGAATTTTACATTAAATAATATGTGAAAGATTATAGCATAATTGTCCCTCATAAATCCCTGTGTGTGTCTAAATTTCAGAGAACTTTAACTAGAGTTGAATTGTGCAAATATATACTCGTATTAATATTATCTGTTGTTTGTAAATAAAAGCTTTGGAGTACATATTTTAAGATTGCATATGTCATTCTATAAGCGTTGTTTCAAATAGTCAATTTAAAATTGTGCAAATATATACTCGTATTAATATTATCTGTTGTTTGTAAATAAAAGCTTTGAAGTACATATTTTAAGATTGCATAAGTCATTCTATAAGCGTTGTTTCAAATAGTCAATTTAATATCTAATTCAAATTTATTAAACGAAATGCAGAATTTATTTCAGAATAATTTAAGTTTTGAGAACTGTTCATAATATTGTTTAGGAAGCATAACAATAAAGTACTGGTATTTGAAAATGAAATTTATGGAAAAATAAAGGAAAGAACAGAAAGTTATTTATATAACTTATATAATTGTTAATATCAAACCCGAGTTCATCAAAAGAAGGCCTGCGCAAACTTTTAGTTACCCAGAGCAACTCTTCTGTTTCGATAAAGATTTTCTGATGACCATATATTATCTATAAAAAATTTGGAGCAAAATTACAGTGCATTCTTTTCTGTCTTTTGGTATCTGGATTTATCTTCAAAATTAAGCTCAAGGTAAAGAAGTGCAAAAATATTTAAGAAATACAAGAAAACTATTAAAAGCTGATGGGTAAATTTCTTATGCTATTTCCAAGAAAATTTTCAAACATGAATAGATCGCAGAGATTGATGTGTTCCTAATGGTAAAATGATTAGAAAACGAATTTAATGTAGGGACCCAAATTCTGAATAGAATAGTTTAACTCTTAGCAGATATTTGATTTTAAGCACATAAAAAGAATTTTCTTCTCTTTTTGAGAAAGATTCACATCATAAAGAGTAGGAAAAAAATTAGCTAAAATTTAAGACATCTCTCAGTCGAAAACATTATTACATCTTAGGGAATTTTGTAACATGTTAATCTGTTCAAAACAATAATACCACGCAAATTCGATCTATAATACAATTATGACGCTTATGCATTCTATTGAACAACCATACCACTTACTTAATACAAATTGGAAATAGAAAGAGATTCTTTTTGTCCCTAAAATTATTTTGTTAAAACATTTATTTACATGTAATCAACAATTCAATTTTAACATTAAGCTCAAGGTGAAATTATGATGTACATCTAAATGCTATCAATTCTGATTTTTTTTAAAAAAGTTAGAACAATATCTTCAATATATTTATTTCTGTAATCAATATATTTTCAACTGGGAAGAAGAAATATCTATTAAAAGCTGAATATAATTTTAAAACTGTGTGTATTAAAATTATTTTACAATCAACAAACTAAACCAAATAACCATTTTTATTGTACCATTAGCCGTTATTTTTTAAACAAAGCCTTGAAATTACAGTAGAGGTGCATTCAATATAATGACAACTGAAAATGTAATTTATAAAATCTTAAATCATAGATGCTAAAATTTAAAGTTAATATTAACAGATTAATGAGATACTAGTTAAAATAAAAATATTATTTAGAATCCACTTAAAACATTTACAGTTTAGTGAAATGTGTATTCTTCTCAATTCAAATACTTCATTCAAAAATGTGCACAAAGAGAAGCGGGAACTAAAATATATAGAAAAATAAGCTAGTACATTTTCGCCCCTTTTGTAGTGTACATTCTTACTCTGACTTTAACTTGCATGTGGAATTTGGAAATATTTTTTTTTTTAAATTCTTTGAGAAAGTGCAGTCACAGAATTTAAGCTCGGGTCTTTTTTTTTTGAAAAAGTTTATTGAAGTCGAAGTGTTTCGCTCTTCGAAATCTTTAAGTATGTAGTAGAGACATGTTTTTCCTGCACATAAATTTTCCATTTCCGAAAATTCTTTTTGAGGATTTAAAATATCTATTGGCTTGAAGGTATGCTGCAATATTTTATAACGAATATTAAATATCATAATATGAGTATAAATAATTATCAAGGAAGAATATTTATTTATTCTTTTCTGCTGCCTGTTTTTTTACATCATACTAAAAATAGTTAACAGTTCTCATTTATTGTCACACATATTGCTATTCTCATAAATTTATATCTTTAAAGTTTTGCTTTACTTTATAATAATATCATTTATTGAAGGAACATGCAATTTACAAATAAAATTTGAGCTCAAGTAAAATAATAAAACTTTGAATTCCACTTCACTTGGAATTGCCAACGTATTTTAAAGAAAGCTATTTTAAATTTTAAATCATTGTTTGATACGTTAAACATAAATTTGTTGATACAAAAATGCTCAACTTAATGACATTTTAGAAGTTATTCAGATATTTGCTGGATTATTGTGGGCAGTTAATTAAAATATATTATTTCAGAATAACTTTAAAAGGATAAAGAAGAATTTTTATATTTGTTCAAAAATAAGATTAATTACTTGTACACGTTAATCTGCATAAAATCTAATGAACACGAACACATAATTTACAAATAATTGATATTAAGATTGATGTGTTGCTAATTAGCTAACAAATTGATGACATATTTATAATTTTAAATTATAATCACACGGAGGTGAAATTGCGTTGTCTCTCGCGTGTAGAATATGAGTCAAAATTAAACAAACTATTTATTTTCACTTTCAATGAGATAAAGGAAACAAGATAAAAGAAATTTCATATTAGTTTCATTTCAGTATACAAATGAGTTAACTTGAAACCGACTACACAAAATTGGCTTAAATAAGCTTATAGTGTACTGCTAAACTTAATTTTCTAGAATATCTTCAACTCTAATTTCTAAATAGATGTAAATGAAATTGATAATAGCGTACAATCAGCATTTCTGGATGAGGTATCTCCTAAATATCTCTAACTTCCGCTTTAAGATATCTCATTGAGTTGCGACAAATTTGTTATGAAATATTGCTGGACATTTATCTTTAAATATTTTTTTGTTTCATACTAGCATTGAATGCTTATAAAATTGAAAAAAATATTTATTTCAACAAATATATATTTTTTAAAAAATGTGTAATTTTAGGTAAAAATAAGGCGCTTTTTGCACATTGAGATACACATTGTAAAATAAGTCCCAGTGTATAAAATAAAAACACAATATTTACGATAACACTCAGAAGGCTATCGCCTATGTCTTAAACTTTTATATTTGAACAATTTCCATTTATCACAAAATTAGAAGGTCACATATTTAAAAAAAATATTGCTTTTTCAAAGATTTTCCAATTTATCATTGAAAAATAACAGCCGCAAAAAAAATAAATATACTTTTTTTCGTAACCCATAATTGAAAATATAAAGGCTGTAACTCTAAGCACTGATGCTATATTTTTAGCAATTATTTAAAGAACTTTTTTACGATATCGTTGCTATATTGTTACGAGGGTGTAAAATATGAAAATTCTTTTACGTAGAAAAATACATTCAAAGATTAAAGGCTTAGAAAAATATATTATTAAAAAACAAAAAAATCATCTATATCAAAAGAATACACATTTCCCAACACATGTAAATAAAATTAATATTTCAAATTGCTGTAATTAATTTTATACCAATTTTAAAGTGACGATAAGATATTTTTAGGTTAAGTAGTTTTTGTTTAGTTTTTATTTATGTTGCACTAGAAGCAACATGAGGGCTATTGCCGTCGGACCTCATAATTTTGAGCCTCAGTCAAGTGAAGAGGACGACACCTGAGCTGGAACCCCCTCTCCTGACTTCCACAACACTCCAATGGGAGGACTTTGAGCCTCAGTAGATTTAACGTGCATCACCTCCGGCTATGCAGCTGGTCTTAAACGGCCAGGGATCGAACCCACGACTGAACGAAAACCGCTGGCCACGAATCCGAAAACACTAGGCTATAGCGTCAATTGATATTTTTAGCAGTTAAATACGTTGTGTATTGCAATATAGATTACACATTTAAAAAACATACTAGCAAAATTTTTTTGTATTGAATGTAATAATTTCTGATATATAAAACAAATATTTACTTCCCCTTAATATTTTAAAATTTAAGAAAAATACATATATTTTCCCAATAAACATTTATGGAAAATCGTTTTAAAACTACTCGATCTTCTTCCATCCTTTGTGCATTTGGTTGTCAGAGCTGAGTTTCTTTTTGTCCGAAACAAATTTATAGAAGTTAAGGATTGCCTAAGAGAAGTTGAAATATACTGCTTATCAAAATTTACAAACAACAAGACTTTCTGGAAAGGAAATATTTGCATTTGAAATACTGTGAATAAACCTGTGAGTAAACCATTGTATTCTGAATTAAAAATGTATTACAGATAATAATGCAACAAAGCAAAACATTTCAAGTTCAATAAATGTATATTCGGATAAAATATTCTATAAAATATTGTTGTAGCTTTCAATTATATGTTTTACTAAAAGGGCACTTTAGGATCAAAGTTTTAGGACATAGTTTCAAATGCGCTGGCTTTATCAAATCGATTATCTTATTTGGAAGTCCAGATCTAGTTTCTTTGAGTGTACACTCCTTACGTTTACCATTTGGAATCGACACCAACTTTCAGGGACTTCCTGATATTGATTGTACAAAGGACTGTTCTTACCGCATACGCACTGATGAAGAAAACAGTATTTTCATCACTCATCATGTTCTGAAGATTACCTATATAACTTTGTATATCAATGCAATAATATATTTGGATTTTGTCAGTCAATTTATCAGTTAATTAACCTTTGACTCCTTGACATTTTGTTACTTTTTTCAATTGTCGTAACCACCCATCCACACATTTCTGTTAATTTCGTGCAATGCAGAGATTTTGTTTTACCGTGGATAACGTTCATTTATAGACTCAGAATAATAATTAAGATTAAGAATCATAACAAATAGATTATATTTGAACTAATTTAAGTCATAATATTGGCATATAGTCGTATAGGAGTCACTGTCATTTAAGGCAGAGAGAAAGCACATGGTCTAGGAAAGCGTAATTAATATGTTAAATGCGTGAATTGTTTTGATCAACTACTTTTTATTGAAGATATTCTTAACCTTTAAGTGTAAACAATTATTTTATATCTTTGAAAGAGAGAGATAGCCTCTGGACTCACTCGTGGTTTCAATGATGTATCAAGGGACGGTAGTGTATAAGTTCCTAAATGTACCTGAAATTTATCCTGTGTGTCCTACAATGAGGGCCAAAGATCCCGAGAGTAATGGAAAATATTCAAAAAAGTTTAAAAATACTATTTTTTTAAAAGAAGACACAGATTTTAAATAAACAATATAGATTTAACATCTGGAACAGCGATGGAATATGACAGGAAGGGTGTATTCTGAAAATCACGTTCCCTAAAAATTTAGTAAATGAGAGTGTTAAGAAAATGAGGCGGTTGAGAAGAGTGTCTTTGTGGCCAAACAGTTTTATTTGTATACCAACCCCTCGGAGCCCACTTGTTTTCCTTTAAAATCTACTGACGGAATGCAATGATGTGACTAGTGTCACCCGATTGTTATAATTGTTTTAGCCATCAAATTCCAGCCATATTCTAAGGGGAATAAGTTCAGTCTATCACTGATCTGAATCTAAAATCTGATTACAAGGACTAGGAATAACGTCAAATTGCACTTAACACTAGAACCGGTTCATCCCCAATAACTGAACTATCAAAGAATTCCTTTCTCACCTAGTTTTCTAAGGCGCCGCATAAGGCATATGTCCGTGGACTCGCAAATATGAATTTCAAATACCTGCAACATAGCTCAAGACCAACAACCTTCGTTGACGTGGAATTCAAACACTAGATGACAGAGCATCCCTTTCTAGCACTTTTGGTCGAATATACTTTCATTGCAAAATAAAACACCGAACTCATAAATCATGACCAGTGATACAAGAGTATCAAACAGACCCAGCATTTCAACTATTAGAAGTTCTTGAATGTTCCATGTGACACTCATTATAGCAGGAGATGTATATAATTTGTAGTATTGGATGGAGAAATAATGTTCTCTAAATATAGTATAGAAAGTTCCCAAGGGCAAAATCACTTTCCTTTGTAGGAGGAAAGAGTAAGGCGACCTCTCATTCGAAACATACAACAAAAGAAGTATAAGTGCCTACTAATAGACCCTGTTAGGAATTCATTTCTATTCCAGATGCGCAGCATAAGTCACAAGTCTGGGCACATCTAAATATCCAGTTCCTACGAGGAACAGCAGATTATTGCAGCACGTCTATGTGAGTTTCAGAAGCTAAGTTATACGATTAAAAGCCTTAGATTTGTGTAATTGCGTGTATTAATTAATTATAAAAATAAAAAGTATTATAATTAACTGTACTTTTCTACACTTATTTCTTGAAGTCAGATATGTCATTTTTTAGGGTTACATACATTTCTTAGGCATAGCCCTAGTATAAATAAATGTCTCTAAGTAATTAAAGTTGAAAATCAAATGCTTTCTTACCTAAAGGATTCAGTGAGATTGGGTTCCATTCAGTTTAAATGTATCAATTATTAAGGAAAAGTCAATGCTGAAAAAAGTAAAAAGTTTTACTTATAAATGTATATCACTTAATCACAAAACTGATAAAATAAAAAAAAGAATAGCTTACCATATTTTCCATATACAGACATTTTTAGATCAATAATTATCCAATCTTGAATTTTATGAAGAATATATATATATTAAAATTTATGATCAATTGCAATTCAGTGTTATTAGAAGTTTTTAATTTTCGTTCATTCTTATTTTGTATTCGTATTGTGTAAACCTAGTTTTTCTATTTATTTACATAAGAAATATATTCATCCACCTTAAGTCCTTACCATACAGGTGAGCTTTGTATAAAAAATATTAATAATTGACAACGAACACAAGTATAAATGTTTATTAAGGAAATCTTTTGCATTACATGTATTACAAGAAAATAATTTACAATACAGATAAATTTTTTTTTCTTCACCTGATTTTATGTTTGATTCCTTATATTTATGCTTCTGATTAATTGTTAATAGCATAATGTTTCGTCACTTAGACAAACAAAATTGAAATATTTAATCAACTGTAAATAAATCTACGGTTTCTGTAACACCTTACGAACTTATGGAGAATTTAAAAACAGTAGTATGTTTTAGCTATCATTTTTAACCAATTATAATAATTACCAATGTTGAAAGAGTTTTTCTTTTATATATAACTCTGTTATATATGTATAAAAATTCTAAACACTTCCTTCTGCTTTTATAAAAATGACTAAATATATAATGGTTTTCAAAACAATGCGAAGACTGTGACGTCATATGATCGAATATACGCAAGATTTATTCGTTTTATGTCACTTTCACATTAACTTTTAAAATGTCTAAAATTAATTTCTCAAAAATACCTTCGAGGTGCCCATCATCTACTTACATATTCTTTGTACCAAATTTCCTACTTCTGGGTTATTAAATTTTAAAGCTACAATGCAGACACACAAATTCTTTCCTTTATTATATTAAAGCAAAAAAAAAGTATTAATTTCCTGTTTTTATTGTGTTTTACGAAATAAATTCATTGTGCTTCAAGAATAAGCTCACATCTACCAAGCAAAATGGAATAAAAGAAAATTTCGTATGAAGATTTTTGTTGTTAATTCTTGTTATTGAAATTATATAACAATTCAAGTTAAAGCAAAGTCTGTTGAAAATGTTTCAATAAAATGTTTCAATACATTTGTTTCGAAAAATGATTTTAGATTAAAATATTTATTTCGCTAAGGATTAGATTCAATATTGCAACAATGCTCTCTACGACAATGGTTTCACTTCGACAAATTTTATTTAATACAATGAGCACACACACACACACACATATGGGGTGTGTAATAATTTCACTGAAAAATAATTTCATTTTCTAAATTTTCCCATTTGTTTACTCAGAGTAAAGAATGCATTCTCTTATCATCTGATACATTTCAATTTATCATTTAATTTATAGGATCACACACTTGTAAAATCTTTTAAATCAACTTTTTCCATGATTGTAAACTTAAATAATCATTATTACTAGAGTGGGTGGCTCCAGAAAAGTCTCTGATAAATCTCTTTATCCAGTACCACATGATTACCAGCTCGATTTAAAGAAATCTCTCCATATAAATTTGATACAAGGTAAGACATTCTCGTAATATATATATATATATATATATATATATATGGGTAGGAAAGGACAGCAATCACATAATATTAAACATCTTTATTAAGGAACAAATATTTACAAGGGAAGGATAAAAGTTAATGATACAGCTATTTTTGGCATAAAACTACGCATCATTACATAGAATCTTCTCGTCTCGTCTTTCGCTACCCTCTGGCTTGACTCAGCTTAAATAGGTAGGGTTGTCTGTCTGCAGTTACTGGATGGAACCTAATAAGGAATGGGAGATGCAGGAAAACAAATCCAGTTCTACATCGTCTATCATGATCGAGCATGCGTCCTTGCATGTGAAAAATCAATTAACATACTATATAAAAATTAATGAATTGAATATCTAAAAAATAATAATTAGTTATTTACAGATAAAAAAGTTAGTGGAATTCAAACTATTAAACATAAGAAAAATTATAACAAACAATATTGAAATAAAAGTTAAACAGATGTGGTAAGAAAACAAACATTACAAAGAAATTTGGAGTATGGTGAGAGTCATAAGTAAAAATCAAAGTTCTTAATGTACAATGAAGAGATGTATGTTAATAATAGTCATCCATGTGTTTCAGGTATTCGACTCAAGTGCTCATTTTGGTGGAATCCTCAAAATTGTTATATTTTTCAACGTTGTAGGAATCGTTATGCCTTGCTTTAGCGATTTTATATGGTCCAAAAAATTTGTTGCACAGCTTTTGTACAGATCCATGTTGCGTTCTTTTAACCGAAAAATGTCCTTTGTCATGAATATTTTGGATAATGTGGTATTGCATTTTTCGAGGACAACGAGGATTTCTGTATCATCAATAAATTTAAATAGGATGTTATACTTAATATAATAATTATCATAAGATCCATTTTGAAGGAGAGATTTTATTGCAAGAATATTTGCATTGCATTCTTGAGCTTCCTTAATTTTATGCTCAAGAGAATCAATAAATTAATGAGTTTGAAACTTGAATTCTACATAAAGCGTCTACAGAAGTCATTTATGAACCGTTACGATGTAGGATCGCGTAATCATAGTTCTGTAATGCAAGTGTCCAAAGCGCAATTCGCATGTTTAGATCTTTATTTCTCATTACTTTGATAAATGCTGCGCAAACAGTAGCAATTTTAAAAGGCATTTCTGAAACGTGTACTCTAAACCTTCTAAGAGCTTCTGCAATTGCTAAAACTTCTAGTTCGTAACTGTTATAATTTTTTTCGGTTTCAAACGTTTTTTGGAGATGTAATATATTGAATGTAAAGTGTTGTTATCTGCAAGTCTTTGTAATAAGACAACAGCAAGGGCGTTAATTGATGGGTCAGAACGTGTTTCGGTTTCGCAATTTTGTCGATAACGCCTAAAACAGTTTTTCTGACAAAGTATACGTTTTAACTCATCAAAGGAAGCTTTATGTTTATCATCAAATTTAAAGACGGTATTTTTACAATGTAAGGTATTTAGAAGTTTTGTAAAAATAGAATAAGAAGGGATAAATTTACGAAAATAGTCCTTAAGGCCTAAGAAATTTTGAGCATCTGTAGTACATGTAGGTTCTGGGTAATTGATAACTGATTCAGTTTTAGGAGAAGAAGGAAAAAGCGTTCCATTTTCCATAAAAGGGCCTAAAAATTCAATTTTTTTGTGTAAAAATTGACATTCATAAAATTTTAATTCCAGTTTATATTTACGAGTGTTTTTTAAAACTGTTTTAAGTTGATCAACAACTTCAAATTCCATATGGAATAATTATGTCATAAAATTACGGAATATAATTAAATAACGGAAGACTGAATTAATGAAGCGCTGAAACACTGATGGACACGTATAGAAACCCAAAGGCATTTTAACAAGCTGAAATTGATCAGTGTGAGGAAGGAAGTTTATGGTAGACTTTGTTTGTTAACGGGTACAGGGAGAGAAACAAATTTATGTAATTTAACGTAATGTGTATATATATATATATATATATATATATATAATCCTTTAGCTAATAATTTCGTTTTTAAAGTGGGTAATTTTTCCGTCATATTTATTCCATGTTTTCTCATGTTGCTATGATTGATAAGTACTGTTTTTTTTTAATATTGTGGTCTAATTTTTATAATTTTTTGGCTCTTTATTTGTATTACGTTTTCATATGTTTAGATTTCTCTGGGATTGCTTGGTTGTTTTGTTCTCAAATGATTTTATAAAGAATTTATTTGTTGTTCAGCTCTGTCTAATTTTATCTTTGGTTTTATAACCGTTTCTTCATGATATAATATGATGAAGATAGATAGGTCATTAATTTTGAAATGACTCAATCTATCAGTCTACAGCATCTTGAAAAATTAATTATATTACACTACATACTTTTGCTTTTCTTCAATAGTCGGTATTTTCAGTTTTTTTTTCCATTTATCTATTTTTATAATTTTGATAGTTGTTAATTTAATTCTTCAGTGTAATTTACTTTCCTTTGGAAGTTTCTGAAGGAAAATGTTTTTCCTCTTATAAATAAATCTGTATATTTATCGTATATAAGTCTTTATATATGTATGGATTGATGTACATGCTTTTTACTCAATGGCACATTCATTTCCTCCATATTCTATTATATTTTAATTATTGAAATTGTATCTTAACTCATATTATTGTATTGGTATTTATGTACATTTAAATATCAAATTTTATATATATATATATATATATATGATGGATCCCCTTACAATTTTTATATAGGGGACTCATTTGACAAATCAATTTCCTCTTATCGGAAGTTTAAAAATTCTATAAGAATTTAAAAAAAAATATTATAAAACCGAAAACAAAAAGCTGAACTGCATTTAAAAAGTGCTGCAGTTTGTGGAATTAAATAATTACTGATGGTGAAAAGATTCCATAAATTTCTACAATATACGGAACAGCTTTCGTTTAAGCTATTTCTCCTTCAACTGATCTAGCTTCGAATTGTAACAATGTATTGATTTAGTTACGGTGAGTTGCTCGAACACTAACAGAGAGCAGCTGAAACTTCGTAGGCAGCTGTCATTCTCGAATAGAATAAGTGACAAATGTTAATGGACGTTTCAGGAGGAATAAACATCAATGAAGGGTTACGTAATCAATTCTTTAGGTGACTATTATATTCCGTGTGTGTCTTAAGGTGTAGAGAACAAAATACAAAAAAAATCTACATTTGAGAGTACGGAAAAATGTTTATGCAAATGATGGGAAAAGCATTTTTTATGTTCGTGTATTTTCATAACTGCGTAAAAACAAAAAGGACGTTCCCAATTATATTTATAAATTTTGTTTCCTTCGACATAAACGAAGGTGTTTTACATTTTTTAAAATTTTTTAACATATCTTATGAAATAAAAATACTTCATTTGTATTTTAAAAATAGAATCATGTCTTTTATAACATTAATTCATATTAATTACGCTGTAAACAATCATTATATTAAAATGGTGATAACGTGAAACTTTATTGATTGTATATTGAAACTGAAGATACTTTGAGCAATACTTTTTTAAAATCGGTAATTTCTGAGATGAAGTTTTAGTTTATTTTAAAATCTATATATCTCATTCAAACATTTACACAAGTTAGAAAAATAAATAGTGCATATTTTTAATGTCACATAATGTATTAATTAAATATTAATTGATTTTAAATGCGTACTTTATTTTCAACAAATGCCTCGTTCTAAGACTTAGTTAAATATTTTATTCGCTACATCAAAGCTGAAAATACTCTTCAATTTTTAAAAACTTAATTAGAGAATTGAATATTTAAAGCATTTACCTATCTAAAAACTTTTTATATAAAAGTGTAAAAAATCATAAGAAATATGAAATTTTAACCCAAAGAATGCGTTTTTGACTGCATAGCAAAGTAGCTTCATTAAAATATTGAATAAAGGCTCTGCAATTTCTATATGTTACAACAAACTAAAAGAACAGTTTTCGTTTAATCAATTTATCTAGTGTTTTCTCTAATACTGAATTGTAACAATATTCTTATTTAGTACCAGAGTATCAATTAGCGCTGATAGAGTATATCTGAAGCCATAGACAGTTGTCACTCCTGTAGCTAAATAACTGACAAATAGCATTGGGTCTTTCAAGGTTATTTGGGAGAACACATGTCACAGCTTTATTAACGTTGACAAAAGCTCATTAAAATTGTTAGCAGAATATATATACCCATACATTTAGGAATATAAGCCTATCCGTGTATGAACCGAGAGCTCATTTTTTTCTTCAAAAATATATGCAGAATTTAAATCCTCAATATTACGATTTGTGTGTGTAAAAATATATAAATTATAGTAAGGAAAGTATTGAAAGTGAGGATATGAATCCAGACATTTCAAGTAGTGAAATTGACGAAATATTTGGATCCTAGGATTCTGAAGCAACTTTAAAAGTATTCTTATACCTTTTTTTTTCTTTTGCATAAAAAGTGCATTCAAAGCATCCAAAGTGGAAGTTAGAAAATTAAAATAATATTCCTTTTTTCCACCTTTTATGCTCAGATTACCTACATTATTCCATTATCATTTTAGTGTACATGTTGGTACTTATTTGTATCTGGGTGCATATTTCGCCATCATCAGATATTTCGTTTCGGCGGCGATTGGACAGAACAGTAATATAAACAGTGTCAAATATAAAAATACCCATTTTCATAAAAGTAAGGATTGTTTCATTAATAATCATTTTCCTCATAAACTTAAGATATATAAATTAAAGTGAGAAAAGTTCTATATTTGGTGATATATCGCTTTAACACACCTAACTTAAAAACATCTAAGTTTTTTTACGAACTAGCTGATCAGTATATATAAAACCGTAAATTAGCTTAGAAAAAGATCTGAAAATTCTCCGTTTATAAACGGCATTGCATGATAAGATAATTGCAACAAAAGATTCTATACATAAATCGTAAATTATAAATTGTTTCAGTGGTTAGTAACTTTTAATAAAAAACTATATGTAAATGTATAATCTTTTTAAATATTTTCCAAAATTAAAATATGTTTTTCACGTATTTTTATAATTGCATCTAGTATAATATAAGTTTGTTTATATAGTATAAGTTATTTTCAGCTTAATTGCGCTCAGTGATTTTAATCTTATTATATTGCTTGAATATTTGCGTTTAGTTGTGGTAGATTATATTTCCACATAAATGTTGTTAAAAAACTTCTTTGGGGACATTCTATATAGCGCATAGGGCATTATTTTGTCTCAATTCCCAATCAAAGAACAAGAAATATTCAAATGTATTTGCATTTAAATCTTTTTCTTTTATTTATCTTATGTACTACATTCCTCCCTCCTTTATGGTATTATGGTATTTATCTAAAATATATTTAATTTTCTTCCCAAATTTATTTAAGATAACATAGAATTAAAACAAAGTAGTTCTTAAATCAACAGGAAAACTCTATTGTCAAATGCTTTTTTTTCCAATTCATTGTAATGCAGTAAGTTTTGAAATGTAAATGCAAACAAATAAAGTTTTAAATTGCATATAACTGTAATTTACAAGGTGCGTGAAAAACGTTTGGTAAATATGAGGGATATTTGAAAGGCAATCTGACATAAATATGAGGCCACGCGCATGAGCAGGGCTCTCTTTTATTCCTGTGCAATAATTTTTGAAGTATCCTGATTTTCCACATCATGCAAATCAGATAGGAAAACCTCTTACGATGTGACCGAAATTCTTACAAGAAAGACATACCGGTTCTCTTTTGAGCTTTCGTCTTAAAAAAAATCTAATTCTTGTTTCCTTTTTTTTTTGGCAATTACTAACTCTTTCTTCCAATCCTTTCTGTCACTGCCTATTCATTTCTTCTCTTCCAATATTGTCTTTAATTATCCTCACGATATATCCTTCTGCGAAATCTTCTTCGTAGTGTTCATCATCATTAATTATTTTTGCTATTGTTTCTTCAATTTCAGCTTCAGGAGGGATGTTTATACTAAAATCTTCGGCTAATTCTATTACATTACATTTAATACTTTTGAGAGGAACGACATACGTAATGCTATCTTACTACATTTTACTATTCAAGACAAATAATTTCCGAAATGAATAATTTCCAATCCCATAAGGAAAAAAAATTATTTAACTTCTTTTTCTCTTTCAATAGCTTTTCACTGTCCATGGTAGAGTAAATCTCACAATGTACAATTTTTTCCCCAATCCTGGTAAGTAAATGTCTTACAAAGCACATGATTTTTTTAACAGCTCTGGTAAGTTAATGTCAGGTTGGCAATAAGCTTTATTACCACTTCTGAATCGTAGAAAACACTTTCATCTCTAAATTTAAAGCTTACGTTTTGCACGTTTTCTCTATCTCCATTTTTCACTTTTCACTCATAACGTACTTTCACTTACCTTTCTCCCACTTTGCTTTAATAATAAACACTTAACTAAAAACTTCTACTGCCACTTCTGATTTCTTACAAATTCTCATTCGTTACTTTGCTTAATAGTAACTTTTTAAGCTAACAATACCTTGATTGTTATTTAACTTTCTTACTTTTACTAACTTAGCTATTAATTTAACCAACTTTCATACTTATCTTTAAATTTCATATGAGAGCGGACACATTTGTTAAATAATAATAACAACAGTGCCTTTATTCTTTCGATTCCATTCGTGTTACCTTTGTGAACTTTTACCACTTCAATTATCCCGCGATCCACAAACTTTCTAGTGTCGATTCGCTTGCTCGCACACTTCGACACTTTGTTTGAATCTGACCTACTTCTCTCGGAATCTGATTCTGATCTGAAGAGGTTATCAAGTGACATCTAACACTAGCCCCTTTACAAAAGGCGTTCTACAAACGAGCTTTAAGCACTGATGATAACATATATATTTTTAGAATGAATGAAAACACTTCATAAATATGTCGGTTTCTTATATTTATTTCAGAAAATATATTTCTTTCCAATGAGGTAGATAAATTTCTTAAAAGCATGCTTTCAAATTCCTAAAGTAAATCCATCTCGAAATAAGTATCAACAGCTTAGTTTCATAACAAACAACATCATTCTTAACTTTCAGTTGATTTATTTATTGAAAGCTATATTATATTTATTTATTTACTAAACTATTAAACATTAAACAATTTTTATTTCTGACATTTCTCAGAGTATTTTGAGCTTTGGGCATCGAAAGAATTCAAAAACATTCATTAACTTCATTTAAACATTTTACAAGTGTTAAATGTCTCCTGGCCCTAGAAGGAATGATATTTTACACATTTAAAATTATCTAGCTTTTTTTTTTATTTTATCTTTTGCTTAAAAGTTATTTACGTGTTGTTGTGTTAAAATTAGAAAAATGAATCAGCAACTTAATTAATATTCACTCCATACAATCGAAATGCTTAATGACAAAGTTCATTACCAACAGCTCATAATATTTTTATATATCATGGGATAAAAAAATAGGAAAAATTATATCAAGGAAACCAATTTTTATACAACTAAAAAGTTTTTTGATACATTATGTCTGCTTCTTACAAATACACAGAAATTTTATTATATTAAATTTTTATAAAAATATTATAATAAATATCAATTCTTTTCTTGCATATGTTTATGTTGATTGATTGGTTTTATTAACATCATACTAAACGCAATACGAGGGCTATTGGCAGCAGAACTCGAAATTTTGAAACTCGGTCAAGTGATGTATATGTTTAGAAAAATTTCAATTTATATGTATCATGGAAAAGTTTGCGAAATTATAATAAAATATGATAAATGTATACCTAATTATAACAGCATTTCCCTATGAGTTTGAAGAAAGAAATAATAAACTGTTTTCAGTTGCCAACAAATCTTATAAATTTAAAATAATTCCAGTTTTTGATTAGTGATAATTAAGAGTAGTCTTTTATTTTCATTCACTTCTAAATATTTGCACTATACTCCTTTCTAAATACAATAGTAAGTCTTTTACAGACATTAGAGATAACTCTATTTAAGAAAAAATTATCTTGATCTCCATCTCTTTAAAAAAAATATTGTATTTATTTACCTTTTATTAAGGGAAGTAAGGAGGGTTGCTCAGGTATGTGTCCTTTAGTGAAAGATACTACTGTATTAGAAAGTATCACTCTATAGTACTCTAATGCGATAAAACCTTTCTCATACAGAAATAATAGCATCCTTCCCTTGATGAATCTTCAAGGAAATACTTTTTTTTATGAAATTTCTTATGTATGAAGTGTAAATATTAATTTTATCTCTGTTATAAATAACGTGTCCAATTTTCTGACAATGAAAAAGAGGACAAAAAAATATAAGAAAAAAGTACGGCGTAAATAAGTGACACATTTTATTAATTCAGACAAAAATACACTAATTATGATTTCATTCCTTTTTAATTATTTAATTAATTGAGTATTTTCCATTGAAGAAATATTTTTTGGTCAATATATCATTATCTAACAATATACCGGAAATTTCGGAGCAAGAAAATTCCTTCATATTTAATGTTACAGTAAATGCTACATCTCTAGAATATCAATATTCAATCTTGATTTCTCATTTGTCCAAAAATCATTGCCAATGGAAAAACATCTTTCAATTGTTGCATTAGTTCCAGGCCAGCACAACGTAAATTGAGGAAGAATAACTATATTTTCATACGGAATGTCTTTTTTTTTTAAATGGTTAAATATTTCCACCCATCTCTTATCAATTTCAACACGTTGATTTTACCATTCTTCTAATTTATCAGAATTCAAACATACATTTAGTCTTCTAATCTCTTCAAACAGACAATTGTCATCGATTTTAATATTAGGCATTTCTTCCAATAAAAACTCAACACAATTTTCAATATCTGCCCAATTTACTTGCGAAGAAGTCAAGAAACACCATTGAAAACTGCTATTTCCTGCGTTATTTCTTTCAGACCATTCTACGACATATTAGGAAGATGTTTGTTAAAAATTTTGCACTTCTTTGGTACACTTTTCCAGTATGCTCAGATTTGATTCCTCTAAGTTGGACAATTTGCTTTTTATTATAAAAGGGTTAAAAAAAAATTCAAATCATGATTTATAATGAAGGACAAAATAAGACTAACTTCTGTAACTTAAATATGTTAACCTTCAATCTTTTAAAACGTTTTGTGCAAAATAGATGTCTGATTATGTACAAAATACATTAATGCGTTCGATAATTTGTATTTGAAAAAATATTCCAGAATTTTTGAACATTTGTTTAAACTTAAAAAATATCAACGGAGAGGTTCAAATAATTGTAATACACGCTCTATAGCAGGTGTTACAGCTGCTTTCCTAACTTTTGAATATCCTAAAAGTTTTTTGTATTCAACATTTGCATAAGTTTGGCATGGAATCTCTGAATTGAGATATTAGTTTTAAAATATAGAAAAGAGGGACTGGAAGGAGGACACTTTTTGAGGGAGGACATAACTTACAAAGGAAAAACTGTCTTCCCTAAAGAAGGACGATTGGTCAACTTATTACAAATGATATTCAAATGTTTGATGTACTATTGAAGAAACAAACTTTTGTATCATGTTCTATTATCTTTGTTTTCCCCCTCAGTTTTATTCGTTATATATTATGCATATAGTTCTGTCTTTCATGTCATCTGTCTTACTGAAAAATAGCTGAACGCGTTAAAAAAATTAGTGAACCCCTGGACTGCATATTATTGAATTAGAAAGTCAAAAATAAATTATAACAATTTATAAACAATATTGAGATTTTTTTTTTCTACCAGCATTTAGAATTTCTCAATAATTTAAGTAGATAGGTTTGACTTTTTCTTCTTTCTCGATTTTTTAATGTTTATGCTATTGCTAAGTACAGTGATACAAAAAAGATCGTCTTTACGAACTCTTTTATTGCATCTGGAGAAAATTTTAAACGATGTAAATGACTCTAAGGGAACTAAATTATGATTTTAATGGACTGATTAGTTAACTTATTTAATACAGATTATTAACTAGGAAATAGTTTTTTCATCATTAATGTCAAACTTTATCACGTATCTAACTCCTCGTCTTAAATTTTGAATAACATGCTTGAAAATTTCTTCGTTGACGGGGGTTTGAAGAAGAAAGAAAAAAATATTCCGCCTAACAATTTCAGATGTTTTTACACAAAACTGTACTTAATTTTATTCCTATGCTAAAAACATGGGAATATTAAGAAAAAATAATAATATAATTATAAAAATATTAGCTTACATTTGTGAAGAAAAAACAATTAATTGTAATGCAATGCAATTTTTAAATATTTGGTTTCTTCACGCCACGAAACATTGAAATCTAATTTATCACGTATTTCTCTGTAATAGTTAAAAAATATTCAGGATCAAAACATAACTGCATTTGGAAATCGCGGAGATTTAAGAGACCGTGTACTATTTGAAAAAACTTTATTATCGATGTACTCCTCGTGTGTTGATAAGAAAATAATCTAGTACATATCCTTCTAACATATTTCTTCAACTATCTCTAAAATTAATTATTTGAACTGATTGAAATTTGAAACATAGGCTATTTAGGCAATTATTAACTAAAATGTTACAAAATCTTAGATTTTGTTTTACGAAAATAATTTTTAGAAGTTAATTAACTATGTTATTTACGTTAATCAATTAATTTATTAGCATAATTTGGATTCCTTTGAATCATTGACATTAATTCTGATTTTGTCGGGTTGCGATGAAAACTTAAATTGTTATTAAGGATGTCTTTTTTTATACTCGTAACTGTACATCTTCAATTGCATCTAAAAATAGTAAAATATACAAAACATACAACAAATGTTAATAAACCAACGAATATTACACAAAAAACGAGATTAAACTGCATTTGTCTTAAAATTAACAATAAAAATTTTCAAAAAATGTATGCAGTGCAAAGTAGAATAATTTTCTATAGCAAAAAATGTAGAAATGTTAAGGAAAGGAAATTCTTTGAAAAATTTATATATGTCCATTAATTTCTTCTACAAATATCTTAGAGTCAGTCTATGCTCTGTCTATTACAAAACAAAAATATAGCGTTATACTATTGAGGTGTTATTGGTGAAGAATGCCATTGGAATTTAAAATATATTAACGGAATTCTAGACGTAGATTTCTGTAATATGCACTTCCAGACGGAATAAATGATACATGATAAGATTACGGTGAAAGATTTTTTCTGTGATCTTCATTTCTAATGAGATAGCGATACGGCTATAACCATATAAAATGTAAGGTCTTTTACGGTGCTTATCCAGAAAACAGAAATTGACTTTGAGTTCCTGGGAACTTTAAGCCAGAGCTCACAATTTTTTTTCAGAAAGCCCAATATGATCGCATAGTATGTGTGGCTATTAAATAACGACTGATGCTGTATAACATTCATTCTGATATCGTACGTATTTACTTATTATCAACTTAAATACACCTCCCCCCCACCACTATACCTGCAAAACTCATGTGAATCTACCATTGTTCAAAACAGAGCGGGAAGTCTTCTATCAGCTCTTTCAGAACGCATGTCACATTCTCTTTCTCAGCTTCAGCGGATCAAATTTGGTTCCTTTTAATGTAGATTTCACCTTAGATAACAGATAGAAGTCACATGGTGCGAGATCCGAAGAATAAGGTAGATGTCTCGCACTGGGATGATTTACTTAGCTAGAAACCTCTTCGCATACAATGTTAAATGAGCCAGCACATTGACTTCATGGAAAAATTTGCCGTACTGACTTTTTGTCGATTTTTATAGCCTCAGCAATCACACGATCCCTTAACCGACGATCAGATGGAAACAAATAACTGATTTTTTCGGTCCCCCCCCCCCCCCCCCCCCCCCCCCCGGGGCGCCCCTTAAAGTAAATCATTTTCATCATCATCTTGTGCATCTTAAAAACTCTTAAACTGCTCAAAACACGTGAACGTGATAAGCATTTATTACCATATATTTCTTTCAATAAATTATAAGTTTCAATAAAGGTTTCTCGAAGTCTTATGTGAAATTTCACAACAATTCATTGCTCTATTGTTACACTTATCATTTTTCCGGAGAAACAAAACAAACCAAAACAAAACAAAAAATTCTAATACGAATGAAGGCAAAGGGGGGACGGATTTGCTTACAAAAACGAAAGGCACTGCATTTGAAAGCAGTTTCACACTAAACAGCTATCGGTAGTTGGTGTTTGGCGCATGCATACTTCTTATGTAGCAGCGTCAATCTCGTCATTCAATAGCCACACTCCGCACTTCTTTATATAGAACTTAAACTACTTTCAAAGTGGTTAAAATAGTATAGTCCTACGAAAATAATTATATATTTAATTTAAGGAAGCATGTTTAATGTGTTAATCTTTTGGTACTGCATTAAAATGACCTTATTTATTTAATATATAATCTTTTTATGCAATGCCAAAAGAAAGCAGATAAAGGACATTTAAGATGAATATGTTCCACCTAGTTGCTTCGTTAGAAACGATAGAAATCTAGATTAAAAAGAAAATTGGGTAAAGCGTAACAATATTTTAGAAGATTATTAATGCATATTTTCTACTTTGACTTTAACAACAATTTGTTATAACAAAAGTGATTTTGTTTTTCTGGAGCAGAAATCACTTAAAAATTAAGAACAGTAAGACCATGACTAATTTTACATGAATAGATTCATTTTCCTTTCAAAAGCCGTAATTCACTGGAAAGTGTTGGTTTGAAACTAGCTTTATATAAGGTCTAAAATTGTTCAGGAACTTAAAATAAGGGTATTTGTTCTCTGACTCGTGAGGAGTTTAAACGAGTTTCTATAAGTACCACACACACATACACTCATAACAAACTACGTAGGCTGCATTAAGGGATTTACGAATAATTATTTACGGTTTAAAGTTTCAAACCCTTTATCTAAACTTTTCAACAAGAATTATTCAAATATGAATAAGGAAGAGATATAACAGAAAATTTCATCTTATGAGGGAGGTTCCAAATTCTTTATACCGCGTCATAGAATAATAGTTTGAAAGAGTTTGATTTTAAAGCTAGATGTGAAACTGAGTTGCTATTTTTAAGATTTTGAAAGTAATCTGTCAAAACAAAGTGAATTGACGTTTTCTGTACTAAAATATATACCAAAAAATAAAATGAAAAATAGTTTATATTATTGTCATTACCAACATTTTTATGGTATCTAAAAAAAGTAAGAATTTCGCTTTAATCTCTAAAGAGTTATTTAGGCTTCAATAATTATTTTAGAAACTTTCTGAAAGTTTTCTAGTATATATCTTAATTTTTGTTTCTGGGTTTTGTAATAACCTAAAGAGATTTGCTTCCCTGTAACAGCAACAAAGCAAATCGAGTGCTTAAATATAACTAATATAACGTGAATAAATGTTAATTTAATTTATGTATTAGTCATTAGCATTTAAAATAATAAATTATTAATAGCAAAATGAGAGATTGTTGCGAATTCTGTTCAAAATGTTTTATAAGCATTACTTGCAAAAATGTTTTGGAGGTAAAAGAGTGTTGTTGTTTGTTGTCGTGTTTGTGGATAATGCTGAAACAGTGTACATTAGGTAGTCAAAAGGGATTGAATTAGCAACAGCTGTTAGATCAGGTGCCTTAGGTCCGTACGGAAATTACTCAGGGAATAAGTAACTCTGCTAAGAAATGCAAATTTTAAAAAAAGGTTTTATAAAATGTTTAGGTAGTTATATATATACTCTGGAGCCAATGGGGGGTATCTGGACAAATTTTACATTTGAAATAAGTTATTTTGTGGCCAGGGTGTATTTTCATACTTTTAGAGTGATTTGTTTCAAGTCTTGTATTTGTGGATGTTATTGATCTGGAACAGTTAAAATCTGTAATAAGGAGTTTAGTCAAAAGTTGGCTAAAAAGTGTACTCTTAGCCACAATATTTGCATTAGTCAATCAGGTGATAAAAAAAAGGCCTGGTCCATGTTTCATTCTAACTTAGCTAACAAGTGTACATTTTGATTGAAGTTTAAGTTTACATGTTTGTGAATCAATTCAAGGTCACAATGTTTTCCTTTACAGCGAAGGATGTAGATCACATACTTTATGAGTAATGTTGGTTAAACCATTTTTATTTGCTTCTAAAATAGATTTAGAGACTGAGAAAATTATCATTCCATCAGTTGAAACTATAGCCAATTTCGTTAGGTAAAAAGAGAGAGCCTACTTGATACCTATTAGTTCTCAAATAAAGTTAAATGCAATAGAACTGGTATTAACTTCTTGTTAAACTTTTGCTCCATTAGGCTGAATGAAGATAGAAGATATTTTTAATTGCCTCTAAACCAGATTTAGAGTGAGAAAATAATTAATCCATCAATTGAGACTGTGGCCGAGTTAGTTAGGTAAAAGAGGGAGTGCCTCTTTGACAGCAATTAGTTCTCCAGTAAAGAGTAATAGAACAGGTTTAAAACTTCGTGTGAAACTCTTATTCTATTAGGCAGAATGAAGATATTACCATCATCTTATTTATTGAGGTTTTTGTTTTCTTAGGAACCTTCGGTATCGACAAGTGTAATATTTCCTCATGAAAGTTACTTTATTTCTTCAGTGCGCTTCTGTCTCAAGATCCTGAGAAAGGGGTCTTCTTAGCATTATCCCTTATAGAAGAGTGTTATAGTCTCGCGACAGGTTTATTGTTGTTATCATGCTATGGATAATCGGCAAAAGATGGAGGTTTGATTCGATAAAAATGTTTATATAAAGTCAATTATGGAAAAAAATGTATTTGTAATGAGCTTTTTTCAAGATTCTTTTCAAATATTATAACTTTGTATTAGAATAAATTAATCGACTTCAATAAAAAAAATAATTCACAAAGTAAAACACGTTATGAATTATCAATATATAATAAACGAAGAGAAATATTTTGAGGATAATTTTGATAATAAAGACCCCACGAAAATATTTACGGATAAGAAATTGGAAGAAAACATTAAAATTATCGTTCAATCACACATTTAAGTAATCTTATTTCATTTTATAAATACATAGGAATCGTGTTTAACTCAATAAGTGCTAATAATCTCGAAGTATTTTCATTTTAACTACATAATTTCATAAAAAAGTTATTTAAGTTTCATTCATTTGAAATCTTACTATTTATATTTAATAGTGTACAAAATTAATATTAATCAAAATTCTTTTATGTTGCTTAAATTTTAAAATTGAATAAGTGTGTGATTTTATGCTTATTTTTACTTCTTCCAATTTTCCTATATCTTTTTATTTTATAATAATATGAATAATTACGAGAGTAAATTGATTCAATGATTGTGCCCTTAATGGCTAGAAAATATTTACCGCAATCACAAGATTTTAGAAGGTGTCCTGAATATGTTGAATTGAATATTAATAAAGAATCAAAAAAATTCATTACCATATCTAATAATTATTCAATCTAACTTTATTCATTTCCCATTTTATAAATCCAAAACATGTTTTTCGATTCAAATTATTTTGATTTAGGATTATTCATCTCCTATTTATTTTAAAATATTTTAAGAGTTGAAGACAAAAATTATATTCAATTAAAATGCATAATACTAACTGAATAGAAGTACATATTCTATTATATATGAGCAATACCAACAAAGGATTTTCATTCATATTTGTCATGATCACATATTTATCATGATTTTGTAAAATCACATTTTTCATATTTTTAGATACATTCTTCTGAAGAGGAAATGTAAAAAAAAAAAAAAAAAAAAAAAACCAATAATCAAAATAATAATTTCAATAAAATGATCGATTGTTGGTAGAAGAAATATGTCTCTTTCCATTTGCAACAGTGAAACCATGTCAGGTTATAGCTGTGTAAAGTTGAGTTTTTCACGATATTCTCTTGAAGATAGAAGTTAAGAGAATTTAATTAGAAATAATGATGTATAAATGAAACGAAACTGAAGGAAATAAAAGGAGATAGATGATAATGATTTGTTGTTAGGTATTTGTACTTTGGATTGAAGAATCTTATTTAGTTCTGTAGATTAAAACGAATTCTAGATAAAATAATAGGATAAAAATAAGCTATTTTTGTGAAATAGTTGAATAAAAATAAATGAATTGATAAGCTTTTTTCATGCTTCAATGATAGATAAAATATTTTATCTTATTCTCACTCATCTTCAATTTGAGTCTCGTATTTAATAACTGTTAAATTGAAAAGCACAATGTCCATTGAATTAAATAATGAAGAATGGGTATCACAGTTATACTCTAGAAAAAAAATATATTTTGCGGTGTCTTTTTAAAATTATTTAAGTGTCCTTTACAGAGGGAAAGTGTTATGTAATGTTGCAAATCGTTTGTTCAAGAACTCTTAATAATGAAACAATTGTAAAATGGAATATATGCATTTGCATTATTTCTATGTAATTCATATATGTCGATATTATATAATTACAACACTTTATTCATTTTTTTCTAAAATATTAATCTTGCATTTACGAAATAATTGATTTTCAGTGAAATGGATGTTTTAAAAGAGAATAAGTTAATTTAAATATACTGATAGAAGCGTAACATTAATCATTTTTATATAAAAACGTAGCGTGTTTCTTTGCGTTGGGATAAAGTTTACATGACTCTAAATAATTTCATTTAATATTCCAATATTTCAAAGGTATAAAAATAGTTAAAAAACAGCAGCTCCAAAATACACTTATTCCTAAAACTGATAAATATTATTAGTATTATTAGGTGGAATGTTCCACTTAAGAAAATTTATTTAACATATTAATTAATAAATGAGCTCCAATTATGTTTTTATCTAAATGTCGACTTTTATCTATCCTTATGATGTAATTATCACATTACTTTCAGTGAAACACATGATCAACAAATACTTCTTTTTGCATTTTTAGTTATCCAATTTATACATTTAAAGGCATTTTAAGGCAATATATAATTTCTTGAGATGGAAAACTTAAGGTTGAAGTGTATGGAAATTAAGTATGACGTTAGTTTTGCTTTAAGAGAGTATGAGAATATTATTAAGGGGATTTTGAGGACATAAATTTGAGGAATTTTGGCCAGACGCAAATGATTGAATATGATAAACACTTAACAAACTTAAAAAGATTTTTAACTTAATGAACGCGACAGAATGTACTCGTAAGCATTAATTACAGTTTATATTGCGCAAATTAAATCTATTCTTATCAGAAACAAAAGATATTACTATGATACTAAATATTAGTTACTATTAGATAAAAAAAAACGTTAGTGTGTATTCTGGTTCGAATAATGAAGTGGTAAAGGCTTACTCGTTTTATTTTTATGAAGATTGAAACCTTTAAATATGAATAAATTATAATAAATATTTCATTCTAAGTTAGATACGATAAGATGCTGTTAAAATAATATATTGAAAATATACCATAATTGAATGTATTTAGTGCGTTTTATTATTTTGTGATTTTGTGTATCGTTGAATTTTTCAGGTATTAATAACTTCCAGAGCGAATTCCATTAGGAAGAGCATTTAAATTTAACTGCACGGCATAAATGTAGATTTGCATAACTAAGTTTTATTTAAATAAACTGAACAACACTGTAATTATAAGATAGCACTTTGCAACAAAACAAATTCTAGGAACAAAATTTCTATTCTGATTAATGATATTTTTGCTGTTAAATTCAAAATATTTTGTTTGAATGAGTATATTAATAAAACTTGCTAAATTACTTGATCAAAAAGGTATATTATTTATTTTTATTTATAACAATAAAATTTGATAACACAAACTTAAAAATATTTTGACTAAAATGATATAATAAATGTTGAAAAAAATTATAATTTGAGTAAAATGTTATATTAAGAGAATTTTCTCTCTTTGAGAAAACATTTCAAAAGAAAATAGAAGTAAATTCATAATTTTATAAATTTCACAATTTCACTTTTATCTTAGATATTAAGAAATTTAGATTTTTGTTGAGGGAAAATCCTTCCATTCTTTTTTGCTCATTTTATAAATAGTTTGTCAGGGATTATTTGCTTATGTTATAATTTGTGTTTTTCAATGTCTTAATTCATATTGATTCAGTGACTGTTCCGTAGCGCATTTGGTAATTTTTATTTTAATCTTAATTGAATGTTTTCTATCTTGTGGTTTTCGCGTCAAGCCCACATAACTCTACAGGAATGCAGCCAACGAAAAGCAAATTTTCTCTCTTCTGGCGGCCTTTTGAGAATTTGGCGAAGCTCTTATCTTAGCTCAGGGATGGCCAACCCGCAACACGCGTGCCACAGTGGCGTGGCGGAGTCCTAACAGTGGCAGGCGAAGACTTTTTGAAAATTTAAACATCTGGAAACTCCGAACTATGATAGAATTAAAAATTTAATATCCATTTAGCAGGACTCATTCAATGCTAGGTTTGAGGATTTTCAAGGAGATAAAAAAATATTGATATTTTCACAAATCCTTTTTCAATTTCATTACAAGATGTGATTTGTTAGCAACAGGACTCCAAATTAAAAGTATATATTTACATCCCTATACTATACTAATAAAATGCAAAAACAAGGAAATTATTTCAATTGCACGTGATCCAAATTATATTGAATTTCGTACCAGCAAGCGGTTTTCCATGATAACACGATTTGGCTTTGGATATTGTTATAGATTTATATCAACATGTGTTTAAGAACGATATTTTTTATTATGAACATAATAAAATCAAAATTTTGTCCAAGATTAACTGATATGCACCTAAAATACCAAATTTATGTATTTTAGCAATATTAAAAATTATCTTTAATACAGATCACTGGGTAAAAAAGTACAAAATAAAAAACCACTTTAATAAAGTACTGACAGACTAGTAATTACTTAGGATTAAATATTTCAAGATTTTCCTTTTTATTTTATATCTAACTCTAATAACTGGATCTACTTTACCCTTACAATGCTCAACTGTCTGCCACATTGACTGAGCCCTTATAATACTTATTGACAGTAAAACCTACATTTTATTTTTTGTTTTACTTGTTACATTTTTTTACCCCTGCGCTACATGGGCGTGCGTAAAAAACAATGCGCTGTTTGCATAAACCTCATTATCAGCTTATAAACAACATTTTTCATCTTTTTGTATTTTTGTGGTGATAAAGTAAAAAGTGGCAGATATGATTTTTTTTTTCGTTCAGATAATGACACTCATCCCAAAACGGTTGAATACCCCTGCCCTAGCTTAAGGACCACGTGAGGTGAGAGCCGAAGTATGGGCTTCTACTTTTATTAGGAATTAAAATGAAAACACACAAGATTTTTCTTTGAAGACTGCGTTTTCACATTTATTGACCTCCAGCATTAAGTAGAATGAATATAATAACCAATATGCACCCTCTGCTTAGCAGACAGCTATCACTGGATCATTTATTTCCTTCTTGAAATACAGGCGCATCCTCATATCATACTTGCAATGACAGGTTTTATGATATGTAATTTAATGTCAAATTTGAATTCACATTCATCTCATCTCGTCTTCGTTCGTACATTACACACACTACATCACCAATATCTCTTTCTCTATGAATTAAAATCTAACCACTACAAAGGAACTTGAATTATCAATCTGAGAAAGGGAAGCTATTTCACTGTTAATGAAATGAATAAACTAGATAAAAAAATCAACAACTAAATACCAACGGTTGTCGAGCTAGCACTATTGACCAATTTCATGGAATCATTTATACTCAATATTGTATCATAGTTTAATCTACATTTATGATGTCTCCTCTAAGATCAAAATTAAGAAAAAAAGGCTTTTAATAATAATATTAAGTAAGTAGTATCTCGGAGCTTCCGAACATCCGAATATCTTTCATCCTATTTTTACCAAATGTATTTTAATATATCTTTTTTCAAATGATTCAATTCTTGATAAATTCTGCAATATCTTGTTAAGAACATAAAGTCGGGCTTTTTTTATTTCTGAGGATAAAAGTACAAATTTTGGGGTAAAAAACGCGTTTCCTTTATTTTTTTTTAAAATTGTTTTCTTTCGAAATAACTATTTTTCTCATATTTTAAATTTCTAGAATATTTTTTACGAAATTATTTAATATTTTTTTACTTCGAGTTACTAAATATCTTATCATACAATTTATATTCGAATCAAATAATGAACAATGTACAAGAAAATGTGTAAGCTTTAAAATAATTTTTTTTTTCAATCAGCAGAATTACTTAGATAATAAAAATTGTGGAACCTATTGAATTCTTCAGACAAACAGTTTTGCTTTATATTTTATAAGGCAACTATTTTAAATATATATGTAGAATCATGAAAATTAGTTTCTCTTTAATATGATTATATTAACGCTTAAAATTTTTACTGATCTTTAAGTATTTCAATAGCCCCTCTTGAAAATTCAAAGAAAACGAATTTATCCCTCCAGTATTATTTACACATTGAGTAATGTACTAAATGGAGAAAGAGCGGGGGGGAATATAAAAGTGGTTTAGGAAAAGAAAAAAAATTAACATTCTAAAATTTAAGGCAGTTTTATATCATCGAAAATATATTTCGTCTCAGTAAAGAATTATGTTCACTTATTCATAGATTGAAATTAAGACTGTGTTTAAATTGATTATTGTTATTTAATTTGTAATGAATCGAACACACACAAACTTCAAAAATGCCATTCGTTATGCATAATTAAGATTTGTAGGGTATCATAATATTTTTACAAAGAGTGTTCTGAAAGGAAAATTTGTCTTTTTTTTTCACATGAAAACTGTCACACAGTTTACTCCAGCTAAGCATTGTTTTGAATGGATCTCAGTACTGCTAAAACGCTGTGGGAATGCCATGTCTGACATTTTATGCTTCTATCTGCTAATCACCATGTCCTGTACTCCAGTAATGTTGTTTTAATTCTTGGATGTGGAGGTAAGCCCCCCCTTTGACTTTCATTCTTACCATTCTATTTTCCTTTAATGAACTTGCAACACCAACGTTCTCTCATTTTACGAGAAAGGACCTGTTCACTGTACATGATCTGTAGGCGTTCATGGATTACTAGCCCCATGTGCCCATTCATACAGGAGAACAGAACACGCTTCCATTTCCGACCACATTGTCAGTACAAGTCAATATGTTTTTGTGATTGGTACTCGAAAAACCTCGGGCACGCTGGTGTGCCGCTATTATCTTTTTATCATCACTCTGAGCTTGCGTCATTCTTCCTCTGTTAACGCTACTTCCGTCGTTGAACCAGCAAGGGGTGAGAAGGCTCATGATGGTTTATTGTGTTACTTGTTGTACATATGCTCTTTCAAAAAATGACGAAACTTGCTCTGAGAATATACCATTACTCCTCACGACTCCTCGTATGTGAATATGAAAGAGAAGCATGGTTATTGATTATTTTATCAAATCAATAATCCTGCTTTTTTCCTTAAAAAAAGTCATTTTTATATTTTTGCATTTTGCATATTTTTGCAAATTGATTTTGCATATTTTTTTTAAAGTTACCTGTTTTAGAGATGACTAAGGATTTAGATTTTATTGTATAATTAGCAGCTTAATCATTTCATATTCTGTTCATTGAAGTAAATATATTTTTAGTTAGGAATTAATCTTTATAAACACTTACTTTACTTTCAAAATCATATAAATGTTTTCCAAAAAATATATATATATGAGGTTTGAAGCTTATGATAGGGCATTTTGGATTAATAATATAAAAGTATATTAGAAAAAAATTAATTCAACCCAAAATTCAATGAAAAATATTTTTAAAAGTGTTTTGTTAAGAAAACACAGAAATGTTTGAAAAACAGATTTTCTCACTTTTACACACACATCTCGTTTGGTAGTCATTAAAATAAATTAGTTTTTCATGAAAAAAGAACTCAATTAAACTATGTACGCTAATTCTATCTAATTCACATGATTTATCAGAAAATTCTCTCCAGCTCTCAATAAAACTCAATATTTGTGTCAGTAATTGTCTGCAATTCATTATTGGATTCTGCATATTATAATAGGGTAGCATCATGAAAGAGACAAGAACGACATTTTAAAATGGAAATTTATGTTTCCTAACACAACGGGTATTTTGCATAACAAACCTCCAATGTTTATAATACATTTTACCATATTTCTCATAACAGCTTTATATCTTTTGATAACTATTACATTTTTGTTTTGTTTCTGAAAGTGGTTAGTTTTCATTGCCAAACATCAATAACTAATTTAACATTGAAATGCTAATAAATAGAAATTTTGCAAAATATCTTGGTCCAATTTTTAATTCCTAAAAAAATATTTCGAGCAAAGTTAGAGGAAGGGGAGTGAAGAAAAATTCACTTTCTCTTATTTAAAGGGACGCTAATTACAATTAAATTGTCAATAACTAAATGTAAATTTTATAGCTAAAAAACTAAAGACACATGATTTTGTAAATATCACTCTGTACCAACACAACTAGATATTATCAATTGAACAATGACGTTCGGCTATTTGTGAATTTCACTTCACTATCCCCGGGGTCTATATGGTAAACTGAATCTAATTGCAATTTCTTCCTCCCCCAAATGAAACATGATTAGGTAAATAAGACGATAAGAAGATGATGACAAAAGTGAAGTGAATTACAAAAGAGTTAATGGTACATAGAAAAATAATTGAAGGAAAATGAAGGGAGGCAGAGGATAGTGACTTGTTGATAGATATTAATAATTTATAATTTGAATTGAATCATTGTAGTTAATCTTTTGGATTGACGCGAATTATATTTCGAGTGCTTAGAGGAGAACCGACCTTTAGAAAAAAGTGTTTTTATTAGAACGAGTGATTAGGAAAGTTCACATTTCACTATTAGAATATAATCTAGAACTTACGAATTAAATGATATTCGAGAGAGAATGACGTCATCTATTCCTCAATGACTATTAATAAAGTACTTTATTTTATTCTTGTGTATCTTCAATAGGAATTCAATTATTATTGACTTTAAGCAGACTCAAAGATGGTAGTAGAATTAAATCATGAAGAACGGGCGTTACTTAACAAGTAATTTATAAATAAGATTAGAAACCAATTACGGTATCTGAGGACATGCCCACCTCCTACTTATACACGAAGACAACTGCTCTATCACTTATACACCTATACACGATCCAGTTTCACTTCCAGCCTTATTATTTGAAGAAACCAATTTTCAAACCTATATTTTTATTATCAGAAACGAAGATTGGGACCTAAACAAAACTTGGTTTGAAAAATCCTTCGAAATGTAGTTTAAGGCATATGTAAACGAAGAAGAATAGCATGTTCATTACAATGGCTTAATTTTTGATTGGTCCTTTAAATGTATGCGTCCATTTCCCCTATTGTTTCATTCTTAAAATAATATACTTTCATTACCTTCGATTGTCTGTTGTACGGAGAATATGAACAGAGGAACTGTGGCAGTCAGTAGAATTCATTTGAACCTCAGAACGATGTAACCTTTATTCTTCTAGTTATACTTCTCTTACGCAACTGCAATCATGCTTCGTACAACCGTACAGCTATATCAGTATATTTTCCTAACAAGTTTACTCTACATCGTGATTTATATCTAGTTAAACAAGCATTCTACACTACTCTCTTCCAGCATATGAGCATCATCCATTTCTCCTAGAGAAAATTATCTAGATATTTTCTTTCAAAGATGTAGCACTTAGGACTTGCTTGGAAAAATATGTAATATATGTATAACTTCCTTTATTTTGTTTAAATATTCTCATTCATAAAACTTAGGAAGTCATACTCTAATATTTAAAAAAAAATATTTCTTCCAAAATTATATTTAATATATGAGTTCCTGTAAACTTACTTTTACTAATTGATAATTGTATGCAATTTAAAAATAACATTTTTCTAGCCTTTTAACTAAAACACGTGTGTTTGCTAAAGTCTTAAAATTTTGTAGAAATACGTATTTGTCAGAGGTTTTTAGCATATATTTAATGTATGTTTGTTTTTAAAAATTAAATTTATTTAAAGTCAAATTTGTTTTATTTTAATAATTATTAAATTAATTGCAATATTTTTTAACAATTCTCAAAATATAGCTAACATCCCAGATTGGACGAATGATTTTTTTTAAAAAAAAGAGTTAGAAACTTGACAAATAGAGTGTGAAATATAATATTTAAAACTATAGCCGATTTTTCAGTTATTTACTAATCTTTGGTGGGATCTTACTAATAGGTCTATTTATAATAATATTTACATTTCATATTAATAATAATGTGTTTTTACTTGTCGTTGTGATTGATTATTAAATACTTCTGATTATAAGATTAAATATTTTTTAATGGAGCAAGAAATTTTCTTAGTCAAAACTCGAGAAACTTATTTATGAATACCTAATTTTTATGGAAAAAGTAAGATTTTTAAAGTATATAATAAATAAAAGCAAACTAATTTTTTCGTAAACTCCTTATTAAACAAATCAAAGTTAAATAAATCAAATGAGAAACTATAACAAAAATAAGCATATATCTTTGGATATTTAAAAGATCACGGAATAGGATTTACTTCCGAAAGGGAAATATATATTAATTTTCGGAGTAATGTAATAGCTTTTGAAAACTTAAAACGCACAATGTGGAGTGTAAGTGATCCACTTAAACTAAAACACACATAAATATTTAACATGCTTTTGTGACATAAAGAAAGAAAATGATTCACCAGCAATCAAAAAATCATTATATATTAAGTTTATAACATTTTATTTATTAATTTGATTATATTTTGTATATTTTGTATATTTTTAATTTTAGATCTAATTCATTTAACAGGTACATGTTAATTTTACAATTTATCAGAATTATCTCATACATTAGGTATATGATTCTTTTTTTATCGACTTTTCCATAACTAGGAGAATTCTTTTAAGAAAATACATTAATATTTCTTAATTTATAAGCTGACCATATAATCTGCAAATAAAACTGTATTTGGTAAATTGAGATATGAATATACAGATCAAAGCATTGAAACAATTTATGGAGAAAAACGACGGGAAACATAATCCTAATTCTATTCTATGACAAAATTACTCATTAATGAAAGAAAATATGAATCAGAAAGAATGTCTATTCGCGTAGTTATTTTTATTAGGGATTATTTTGTTTTCTGATTATAGCTCACGCACCTTCGCGTTTTGCTTCATTCATATTAACAATGCGTAAAAGATAACAATTTTACATCAAAAGAATGAATTAATTATTCACAAAATTGTAATATTAGGTAGCATGTAAGAAATGCACCACTTAGATTGAATATTATATAGATTTGATGATGCGTACTTCCTTATATTGTGTTAAAAAGAACTATCAAATAACAGTGAATTTGAAGCTAAAACTTTTTTTTGCACTTTTTTTTAAAATTGGAAATATTAAATCCATTAAGATTACGGTGAAACCGATTCAGTTCTAAGTCCTACTAAGTATTTTAACAAAACATCTCAGGTAGAACAGTTTTTAATTTTTTTTTTTTATAAAATAGAGGTGCTCATTTGAGAAAATTGTGATCTAAGACTTTAATATTTTCATTACTACAACATTTAAGTTAAATTATGCCATCTTTTACCCTTGAGTAATGATAAAAAAAATTTAAAAATGGGTTGCGTTGCTCTTTTTATTATTTCGTTTCAATTCAAATTTGTTCCAGTGCTTATTCAAAGTAATAATTTTGTACTCATGCGAATATTTTACTGCTTCCATGAAAATTTTTTTGATTTATTATTATTTTATATTCTTAGTTCCTACCATGAAAATATTCTAAAAACATATTTAAAAATAATAATTAGTAGTGTCTTTTTGTTTAATTAAATCCTTACAAATTGAGTAATTATAATTTCTACATGATTCCAAAATTTAAAGCTTTGTAAGATATCATGGTAAATTTCATTTGTATGATATATTAAAAAGTGACATAATAATTATACTGTAAACGTTTTTCAGATGAATGATTTAACCACTATAATTAATGTCATTTGTGACATGTTTCATATATATGCTTCATTAAGGTATAAAATTGATACATTTTTTTAATAGTTTGTAACTTATAGAATTTTTTTAAGACTTTCAATTTTGAATTTATGAATAAGGTAAAAACTAAAAAAAATAAAAGTTCTAAACAGGACCCCTACAATATCATTGAATTAATTTACGTTAATAATTATAAGGGAAAATATATGTATATTATACACGAAGGTAAGCTCATAAATAGGTTACAAATCGATATGCGTTTTCGTGAATGAGTATTAAACTGCTTCTAAATATATCAAAGGTGACTGATATGGTTTTGTGTGAATGACCCATGGGTTCATTACTATTAATCCAAATCAAAGCGACCTTCAAAGATATGCAAACAACTTTTTTCAGCTTTAAAACTCAAATTCAAGATAATTCCGTCACCTGGCAATGTTATGACGACAGTGTTTTCAAACAGTTTAGCTTGCTCATTTTTTGTAAACGAGTTAAAGCTGATTGCTACCTCCTATTGTAACATTCTGTAGAAGCATCGGGATGTAATTTATTTACCCGTCCAGACTTATTCGCATGTGAAATCTTGATCCATTACTACAATGTCAGACTTCACTCCAAGGAGAACTTTTTCCTCCTTGGAAATGCATATGTTGATGAAGTTGCCACCAAAACACTTCTTTGATGGCAACTTCTTCAACATATGCATTTCAACCCAGAAATAGTTGTAAGCAATTATCATCTTATTGATAACCTTAAAATGCACCTGAATGACCTATTGATGGTGAATTTTTGATTGCGCCTAGCCATTTTGTGGTCTTTAAACCCGTATCTTGGATTTGAGTTGAAGAATGGCTGTGGATGGAAAAATTTATCATGCGTGGCATAGTTTAAGTTTTATGAAAAATCAATTCATGTTGAAGATAGAAGAATTGAAATGATGCTTGTAGAATTGAAGATGAGACTCGAATTCAGCTGCAATATTCGTTTCAGGTAAGGGAAAATGCTAAACAAGCTGCCAGTATATATACGGTTAAAATTAAAAAATAAAACTACTGGAGAAAGTTGGAAAGTTTAATTTCCTCGAATGGATGTCCTGTGTTTCTGGACAGATACATACACTGCATGAGATACATAATTAATTGAGATAGCAGCCCAAATACTGTTATTCAGTATGTATTGGAAAATTAATAAAGATATTGAAAAATGTATTAATGAAAATGATGATTATGTAGAGAAATAAGCTTGGTTTTTCCCTTTGCATTGACTTCTGAAACCTATTCTGTGACTTACTCTCGTATATTCTTAGTTAAAGATATATATCCTGAATTTGAATCTTAGTAAAATTCATTTCGGAATCCTGTACGATAGACAGTAACTTGATAAAAGAATTTAGGTATTTTGCATTTCATGGAAATACAATTTACTAAAACGTTATTCACACATGTTTTATTACACATTACGATAAGTTATGTATGCCAGTGTATAAAATATTATATATGTGTATATATTTGCGTTTAGCCTAATCTATACATGTGTACGTTTTAAATTCTTAAATGCATATATTTTTATTTTTAGATTAAAAAAAATAGAGAAATGTGTTATGCAAGATTTAGTTCAATTTCTAATATTTACGGAAGAAGCATTTTACCATTTAGGAAACATTGAAATGTTTCGTAGATATTACTTTGTGTCAAAACATTTTATGGTAAAGTAATTCATTTCATATTGAAATAATTATGAAAAAAAAAAAAAAAAAAAAAACTTGGTTACTGTACAATAAAATATCTGGGAATACAGAAATAAATCTATTTTAGTTCAAAAAGATTGTGACTATATAGTAGAAATTCATTTAAAAAGTGTAAAAAAATTTAAATGTTATACAATACTTATTGTAATAGAGAAATAGTGGTAAAGGAATAAACTTCATTTTATATTTAATTTTTTCGTGGAAATCAAATAAAACACGTTTCCTTCCACTCGTACTTATCTCATCAGAACTTCAATAATAACAAAGAATCAGTGAAATGATAACAATTATCGTAAGAGAAGATTCGTAAAAATTAATGAATCGCATATTGTAATACACCCTATTCTGTCAACATATTTTGAAGGTGTATGAAGAGTAGTTAAATAATGATTATTGTAATTAGAAAGATGTAGAGAGAGGAAAAGAGAGAGATAAAATTGAACAAACTGTTAAAAATATTTGTTGTCTATTTGATTACACAATTAGGGTACGAATGCTCAGTTATTATATGAACATACAATTTTATAGTTGTAAATATCATTGTATAATACCTGTTTGTAAAGAGGTTTTGTACTCGAGGGCCGCTGAAGTCCTAGGAAATTCCTAGTGATGGTGTTTGTAGCATCGAAAATGGTTTGCTTATAATAAGCATTATGACTCACTAGACAGCTGTCTAAGCCTCAATTATTCCTACTCGTTATCATGATGAATTTCGCACCTCACAATTTCTGCACCATCATTTTTCCAGCAGATGAGATCATCCTCGCATTCTTTTGGAGCAGTTTCGCCTGAAGCAACCCATTGTTTTAATTGTTGTTTGGTTTTTGGAAAAAAATAATGAATATCTTTGTCGTCATCGGTGACAACGCGACGCGGCAGCAATTATGTATTGATTTTGTAGCAAATGATAAACTAACAAATTTATTAACGAATTAATATTATATTTATTTTCGATCCGTTCAACAGATGGCAGCACGTTATGGTTCCAGCACTTGAATGATTCATGCCATTTGTCTTTAGTTCTTTTTACATTACACTTTTTCTTCTGTGCATTTATGAATTATCAATTATGCAATTTGAAATATTTTTCATAAAAAATTAATTAAAAAGTTTTATTAGTTATATATGAATGGATTATATGACTGAATTTAAGTAATTTTTGTAAGTTTAAGATTTAATCAATTTCGGTGATTAATTAATTTTCTAGCGTTATATTAATCAAATTATCTGAAATAATATATTTATAGAATCAGCAAAGCATTTTGTATCTGTAAAATAAAAACAGTAGAATGTTAATCAATTGAAGGTCTCGGTTACCTTAACACTTAAAACATTCTAATAATTAAGTTTACTTTGACAACTGTTTTCAAAACAGAATTATGTTAATGAACTATTATAATTATTTTTCACATAAAACACAATAAGAAAAATAATAATTAAATTATTCTATGTAAAGTTTTGCAAAGAACAGATTAAATCACTAAAGGTTTTTACATTTTTTTAATGATTGCTAAAGTATTATTAAAATTAAATGTTAGTAATAAAAATAAAATTTTGAATTGAGTATTATGTCCTTTTCGGATATTAAAATTAATTTCATTACATTTAATATATTTTAAGCTATATGCAATAGTTTGCGACTTAAAATGAATGAATTTTTTACATGTTTTTTTTTTAAATTTTAAAACAATAAAATAAGTTTATAAATATATTATGACATATTTTTCTATATTAAGTTCTTTACTGCTGAAAGGAAGCCTGAAAGATATACGTAAATCATTTACGGTAAAATTTTAGGGACATTTTTAATGAAAACTAAGTTCATTACTGGTAAAAAGCAAGCATTGAAAAGTGTTCGAGTAACCATTCTGTCGTTGACTAAAAGAATAACTCTTTGGGTGACTATTAAACATTTTTGTAGAGATTTATAAGAAAACATTGAACTGCTGAGTTCTGAAAGGACTGTACATTTAGGTAAAATACCTTAAAGTTCAATTTTAGCTTACAATACATTTAAGGTCTTATTACAATACTACTTGTAAAGTGTTTTGGATGTTGCAAAGTAGAATTGAAGATATATATAAAAAAAAAAAACAGAATATTGAACAATAATATTAAAATTCCTATCTATTATTTGTTTTATAGGTAGAAACTATATAATGAATTAATTCAATTTTATAAAATTTTGAAGCCTTAGAAAGTATTGTAAAACACACACAAATGAAATTATCTTGTGTTTGCCGAAGTATCGTAACAACTTCTTAAGGACATTTTTATTTAGCCATTAAAATATTTAAGTATATCGTATTTATATCGGAACTTTGAAAATTAATGGGTAAAGAAGTATTTTAGATATCTTAATATAAAAACCGAAAATCTGCCATAAAAGATTTTATGGCAGATCGCAATATTTCTACGGATATTTATTGGTTTCATAAAGGCTACTTATTCTTCTTAAATCTTGCTCGATGGATACGACTTGTAGTTAATGATATTTTGATTGATTCATTTTTTTCGCTATAAAAAGTAATATTTTAAAATATTTTTAAAGACTCCAAAATATTTTAAATAATTGATTTGCATGAAACAGTTAATAAAATGTATTTATTTGTTAATTTAATCTAAATAATTATTTTTAATTTTTCCGCTAAAATACATAACATTTTTATAATCATCTCGACTGTATACAGCAATATTTATCTAAATGAAAATTAATAACAATTTTAACTATAACGTCAGAATATAAAAATACTTATTATAATTTTTTTTTCTTTGTATAGTTGTATTGAGGTCTAATGCATGTAAAATATATTGAGGCTCCAAGTCTTCTAGTTAGTGTGATGTGGATATTTGGAGTGTGAGGAACCAGATCAGGTGTCTTCCTCATCACTCAACTGTTTCTCAGAATTGCATTGCTCATCGTCAAAATGTCTATCGTATTGCTTTTTAGTGAGACATCAATAAAACAATCAATCAGTGTTCTTTGCTCAACTAATTTCGGTTCAGTTAAATTAACAAAATGCTCATTTTTTCAATATATCATTTTTGTTTCTGATTTCAAGTACTTTAGTTACGATTATTATTAAATACTGACTGGATACAATAATATTATTTTGTTAATTATCAGGTGTGCAACATTTTTATTCAATATTTGATTTGATTGTCGATACATTTTTTTTCACTTTGTTCCATATAATTTCTAAAAAAATTCATACATTACTGGTAAAAAATTTGAAACACTCAAGAAATTTCGAAGGAAAATTATGAAAAAATAACAATAATTGATTCATCGAATTAATTATAAGAATATATGAAAGTTGATAAAAATTACATGTTTTCAAAATGATTTTTTAAGAAAGTATTGAATTTCTGTAAAATTTCATCTTTATGATTTTCTGAACCTATATATATGTAATGATTTAACTTAATTCCCATTAATTTCTTACCATAATTATTTAATTTACTAAATTTTCCCAATCTCTCCTTTAAACGAATTCATTCGTATCAGGAGAACGAATTGTATCAGGAAATACGAATTCTTGAAATTTGCTAAAAATGCTCTCTTCCCATGGAACAGACCTGAATGGATGATCCCTACCAGACTTTAAGTCTACACTTATCTTCCCTGGAAGTCTCTCTATTCAGACCGTGTGGACTCCGACGTTTAATTAAATTTTCCCTAATATAAATAACAAAACACAGCGAAAAACACTCTCTTCTTACGCTTCTCTCCTCTTCATACTGCTCCTCTCTTACGCTCGTCCTCTCCCTGATGATCATCTGAGATTTGTATGGTGACTTTGCTTCGGCCTTTGATAACCGAAGCCCGAATAAAGTCTGCTACAATGGCAGAACTCACAAAATATCACATCATAAAAAAATTGTCAAATCGACCCTAAATTCACTACACTAATGTATAAAAAATTACATAAATAAAAAAAAATCATTAAATGGTTAAAGATAAATTAATATAATTCATATAAAAATAATTATGATTAATATTGAAACTTAAAAGAAATGAAAATTGTAAGAGAAAGCTGAGTGAAAGAAAAGCAAAAATTTAGAATAATGCAAACAATGTAATTTATATTGTTCCGTACTTTGGAATGGAATAATGTGTCGTTATAAAGTTATCGCTAATCAAACCTTCCTACTTCAGAGAATGACATTATAAAAAATAATATTAACAAACCAAAAATCAACTTTAGAAAGTCAATCATAAAAAAAAGAGGAACTTAAGCATAGTACAAATATTAATCAAATTTAATTAAACTACAAGTAGCAAAAATATACTTAAATAAATATATAAAAATTGTGAAATTAATAGAATCTACACAACAAATTAATTAAGCAAAAAAGAATTTGAAAAACATATTAATTTAATAAGAAGTATGCATGCAAAAACAAAAAGGCATTAATGTAATGAATTTATGATTTACAAAATGTATATATATATATAAATATATATATTTAATTATTTGAGTTATATATTCTTGTTTTATATAACTTCTTGTTTATTTTTATTATTTCAAACCATTCAAAAGAAAAATGCAATTTTATTTTATGCTAGTAATTGAAATGCTGATTTTTATTGTTTTCTTTTGTATAATACAACAATTGTACTCATATTAAATGTGAAATGAGTAAGAACGTGTGTCTTATAATAATGAATTTTTTTATCATTATGATTGATATTTTATGTAATAATTTCATACCTGTAAAAATTCTTCAATAAGTAAGTTTAGTGATAATAAAAATTAATGGTCATTAAATACCAGCAGTTAAGAAATAATAATTGACAATAATAATGTTGGAAACTATTACTGGTAATTAATATTTAATGAACAATATTTATTTACAAATAATTTAGATTCAAATAGCTGAGTAATAGAATTCTTTCAAAAATAGATATAAACGAATTAATATATTATTTTGACATTAAGTGAAGCTGTGAATTTTACAAAACTACGAAAAAAAGTTATGCGTTACTCAAATTGCAATACTTACGAAATACTTTCGATTAATGATCACGCTTTCACATAAATTTTAAATGTTTTTAAGTAATAAAATTTTAAATTTATAACTTCCTTTACTTTCTTGAAAACTATTAGAGAAGAATAAATGAATAAAAAGTGCTTAGACCAAGAATTGTTACAGAAATAAAAATTGCATCTTATTTTTAAAAGACAATTTAAGGGGGACACTAATGAATGTTTTGCATGTGCAAATATTCATAATTACATTTTATTTCATCTTCTTTCTGATTTCAAAATTATTCGGGATTTCGAAACTTGTTAAAACATCATTAGTTCTGAAAATTTAAATAATTCGTTCATATTTTTTCTTTTCTTTCATATTTGCAGGGATGTATTCCTAAATATTTTATAGATTTACTTTTTCATGTAATTTAAGTTCTAACATTCTATTGCACAACATATTCACAAAACAGCCACAAGCAGTTTTAAAAATCTTGGATTTTATTTGCTTTTTTATGAAAAAACAATATTAATTTTAAATTCATCTACAGTACAAATAATTTCAATTTTATTGATGAATAACTTCATGTATAATTTTCGATTTATTAAATACAGTGGAAAATCTCAATTAATAACTTAGTTTGATACCTAGGTTAAAAACAGGTGTTAACTATAAATTTTGTTCATAAAACCTTCATTATTACTTATAAGAAATGATTGATATAGAATGCCTTTTATTTTGATTAAAAAATTATTTTCCGGAATCTGTTTGAATACAGGGTGCTCCGCTTAGTGAATAGAGTCATTTATTTGAATAATTCTTCAACAGGTGGGTCTAAAGACGTGGAATTGTGCTTCCAGATGCAGCGAGCCTATTTATGAACTCTGGTTAATTTCGAAGATTAAAGATTTTTTAATGCCAAAATGTATACATATTCTAATGAAAAACGAGTTTTTAGTGAAATTGTAATAATTTTTGACCAGAGATCTGCCCAAGCACACAGAAAGTGGCCTAGTAGCTTTGAAAATAGGCCGAAGTTACCTTCAAGCATGTTAAGAGCATTAATTGCAAAGATTGAATGAACAAGTTCAGTAGTTGATGAAAAATTCGGCATGAAGGCCAAACAAAAGGCAGTAATGACGCTCAAAAATATCACCTCTGCCGAAACAATAATAGAGGAAGATATATCAACATCAACTCGACACTTGACTCAACATTTTAACGTCAGACCGACTACAGCATGAAAAATAGTCCGCAATTATTTTGCCATTTTCCCTTACAAAATTCAGTTCGAAAGATCACTCAACTCAGATGCTTTTTAAAAAAAAAAAAAAAAAACTTTTACACAACATCATGTGCGAAATGTTTGACACAGTGGGAATATCGTTTTCTTCGATGAAGAAAACTGTGTGGATGGTTATGTAAATCGACAAAATTATTAGATTTGGGGCAGGAAGAAGCCAGAATTTGTCATTATAAAGCCTCTTTGTCAACAAAAGATCACCATCTGGGGTTTTTTGAGTGCTGATGACATTTTGGGTCCTTATTTCTTTGCCCAGATATTGAATTCTTAATGCTATTTCGAGTTCTTGACAATAAGGCTTAGTTTTTATGTCTATTACAAACACTGCTCTAAGACACATATTTTCAGCAGGATGAAGCTTCTGTACATTCAAATGGAGACAACCTGAACTTGCTCAGAAGTGACAATCATGTTATCTCAAGTGGTTTCCAAATTGCTTCAGAAATGAACTTTTTTTTAGCCCCCTTATACCCCTGACTTCTCTCCTTTAGACATCTTCTTATGGGGCTATGTAAAGATCAAGCCTACAGAAATTGATCAAAATCCATAGAAGGTTTAAAAGCAGCCATCAAAAATCTGATAATGTTGATTCCAACAGTTCAACTTAACTGAAGTATCGCATATTTAGAGTAGAGATTTTGTTTCGTAATCTCCTAGGATGTTAATAATTCTTGAAAAACTATGATTATTTTCCTGTATTTTCATGTATAAATCCTGAAAATTTGAAATACTTGTACATAAAATCATTTTCCGTTCGAAAGTTATTCAAATATTTTTTTTCATACCTGATACTGTACAGGTATGAGTCCGTATTCCATCATCTTTGATATATATATGTAGATAGGCATTGAAGAAAAGTCAATCCTCGAGACCTTGCTGAAGCTTGACTTAAGTTTTTTTTTTTTTTTTTTTCAATTTTGTAGATAGCGTTATAAGACATAAGTTAAGATTGTAATTAAATTTTATGTTTTATTGTTGCAATATATTTTTAAAGAAACATATATGTGGAAAACACAACGGCCAATGGAAGTAATTAAAAAATTTTCTGGAATTAAGTCACTAGTTAATCAATTTCAGAACAGGTTGAAAACTTTTATTGCATAGTAAAAATAAATATTTGTTAGGATAATTACATTTATAAACTCTGATTAAATCAAATAACATCAAAATTATTTTTCAGATGACAACTGCAGAGCTTTTCAGCGGTACATTCTATTGCAATTTTGCATTTCCCTTTTTACCCCTTTAATATGAACTTTTATATATCTAAAATTTTGAAACACACACGAATTATTTTTGTTTTTGTTTTTTTATATACGTATTCACCATTGTGGTATACACTTTTCATTCATTGTTATATTAATTTAAGAAATAGCGTAACAGATTGATTATATTCTCATTATAACATTAATGATTCTGAAATTGCATTTTCTTGATTAAGTATTCCTGCAGAAATTTATTTTGAATATTGATGGGACAATATCTGAGATATTGTAGAATGAATTTCTTCATTTGTAAAGAAATTATAGAAAGGAGACTTAAAAAAAGACTAAATTATTCCTTAATAAGAACATAACTTTTTAAATTCCTTTCATGTCATGAATTGTTAAGACGATAGTAATTTATTTCGAATCAATTATTTATACGTTCATTCTATGCATTCATAAAATGAACAAAAAAAAATCATTTTTCTTAAAAAAAATGTACTCTTATAAGTACTTAGGAATTTCTGGAAATTTATACACGAAGTTAAAGAAATGCAACTGAAAAAAACTGATTCTCAGAATTCCAAAATAAGAATAAAGAGTTTTCTTAAGGCTACACCGAGTATATTTTTAATCATTTTGAATCAAAATCTCAGCTAAGAAATGAAAAAGAATAGAATAATTTATAAAGATATGTTTCCATGAATTTTATGAGAAAATGTTATAAAAAATCCTTCCTGAATTAATCTGTAAAACTAAATATAAGGCTGGTATGGAGTTTGCTGTACCCAAACACACACAAATATGCATAAAAAATTTATTTATATATAATTCAAATTCATAAATATTTTTAGTTCATTTAAATCATTCAATTTTTCTTTCAAATCAATTAATCACATTTTACCTTTGGGGTGAATTCTTTCATGAAGTAGAGAGGGATGCACATACATATTAAATTTGTGTATTGTCTTATCTGTGTATTCTAAAGAGTTTGTTAATAGTAATGCTTCTTTTTGTTTTTCTAAAATTTGATAAGTTTTTTTATAGGAATAGATAGCTAGTTTCCTTGTGCAAATGTTTTTGTAATCCTTAAAAAAATTTAAAAAAAAATTCTGATAAATTGTCATTGATAAATATTTTATATTACATTTTGTTATAGAATGTTTAAATTTTGATTAATTTTTCGTATAATTAATATTTCTCTCATTTAGATATTTAACTCATTTTACAATATTGTAAATGTTTCGGTATGTGTATTTTGGTGGTTTACTGTCAAATTGGAGATGAATGCTTTGTTTTACCTTCTGTTATCTAGGATTGATTTTCAATTTTTTTCAAATTTTAGTTTGTTACTATATTTTTCATAATATAATTCACTGAAGTGTTACTGTTTGATAAGTAATTACTGGTATAAACACACATTATCCTCTTCCGTAGTATGGAATAGTATTAATTACATTACATCATATTTTCTTATTCTTTGTTTTTCTATAACTTAGTTTTCTTTTAAATAATTTTATAATTTCATAGATTGATTTGATTTTTGGTTTTTAAATGAAATTTTTAAATTGCTCTCTTATTTAAGAAATTAACTACTTTTTTTATCTGATTTACAAGAATTTTTATTATTAAGAATTGTATTAAAATGATTTCTTAAATACTTTGTGTTTGCTTTTTTGAAATTTTTTTTGAATATTTAGTTTTAATGTTGATTTTGTGCTGGATATTCTTAGATTGTCATATGTTATAATTTATACTATTTGTGTTTTATATATGTATAGAGATAGAGAGAGAGAGAGAGAGACAACAGGTGTAATTAAAAAGTAATCCTTTCGTAGCCATACCATTTTATTTGTTACCAATTTTCATGATTCTTCATTTAAATGAAATCTTTCTATATCCTCTGCGCAATAAATTATTTACTTTTGACAGTTTCCTGCACTTGAGATGATGCGTTACTAGATGGTCGAATTTCAGTGAAATTTTCGGTAAATTTTGTGAACATCAAGCTTTAATCACCTTTTCCTTCGTAGGAATTAAAGTGGTGTCATTTGAGGAGTTCTTTCGTCTTTGCGAAGAGATGAAACTCGAAAAATGCCTGTAATGATGTGTCTCTGCTTCGCTCCCATCTCTGTGTGGATCGTCATTATTCTTCAGTTCTTAATATACGGACGACTTTTAGGAACAAAGGGAAGAATATACTATCGAAAGGGTACATGTAGTTTTAAAGTACTACTTGAATTATGATAATAGATTGACAAATATTGCAGTTTTCTTATATCTTTCAGTCATTACTTTACATTACCCCTTTGTACATTTATATATATATATATATATATATATATATATATATATATATATATAATGGTAGATAATAGCTAAGGATAGATGATATTATCACCCAAAATGACCATACAATGAAAGGAGCATAGGAAGGATGCGCAGTATTAGATAAGGCGTATATGTAGTGATCCCGGTACCCCGCGATACGGGATTACGGATCAACAACTGTAAGATAGGATGACCCCCGTATTTAATCTTGAACTCCCTTATAAAGGAGCCATATAAGATTATTGTAGATATAATCCTTGGATAAATCATAAATTGACAAGATGAGAGAGAGAGTTTTATCTTCCCTTCTACAGATCTTTCGTCATTTCCGGCGACTTACGTATAATTAGGCTTATAGCGAATTTTGAGGTACATACAAACAAAAAGTTACACACTCAAGCAGAGACAGATACTTATACAGTTTTACAACACACATATATATTTACGACATAAACTCACACATATAAACAGTATTTCTAGAAATATTATAATCTGACATATATAAGAATTAATCTATAATTAGCATCACTTCTACATTTCCAAGGAAAAAAAAAGGAGCCCCGCTACGTAAAGTTATGAAAATTTCATTATTTTAACTAGACAGTAACTGTCTGTTTGAACCAAATTAAGTGCTTAACATTCTTGTTTATGTATTTAAATAATATTCTTAATTATCAACAAGTATAATTACTAGAATTATGCTTAAGTTAACAGTACACCTTCGAAGAAAATTTTTCGAAATACCTAAATTTTGCCTACAAATTCATATTTATGACCTTATAGGATTTCAAAATTAGAAAAACACCCCAAAAAATTTGTATTAGTGAGTACGTATACTGTCAAAAATGGCATTTTATACAAATAAAAGCAATAATTAAGATTTTCGCAAAACAAGGTTGAAATATATTGATATTTTGTAAATTATATAAACAGAATATAACCTTATTTAGAGAATAGACTAATACTTCGATAATATAGCTTACACAGAAAGTTATGTTATTCTGAGTTCTGAAATTTGATATTCTCTATAAAATGTCATTAATTTTCACTTCATTGCAATATAGAAAGTCTTCTGCTCAATATAAAATCTCAAGAATAATATATTCTATATAAAAGTACTTTGAACACTCAAACGCATATATATATATATATATATATATATATATATATATATCCCGCTCACTACCAGCGTATCAAATGTGATACGCTCGAATTTGCTCCCCTGTGCCCAGCTTATCAAATGGGATACGCTCGTGTTTGCTCTCCTGTGCCCAGCGTATGAATAGAGATACACTTGAGAAAAACGTTATATTTAATTTTTTTAATGTTACTATATGGCATTACAATACCGCGAAATCTATATAGATAGGTTATTTGGATTGTTGACTTTGGTGATATGGGCTTGGATTTCACTTCTGACTAACAGAAGGGGGGTAATTGTTAAAAGGAAGTGTTGCGGCGCGGTTCTTTAAATGTAATGACATGATTTAGAGGGTGCACTTGCTTTCAGTTTGCTTTTTTCTTTCTTGCTTGCTTCTTAGAAGTTCAAAGGAGAATTTATGGCCCTTTATGAGGGTTAGGGCTTTTGGTAGCAGATGCTCTCAGCTGTTCGTTTCATTCGGTCGGTTTTTATTTATTGTGACATTCATGATGAAATGAAAGTATTTATCTGATACTGAGATTTGCGGATTAATGAATCAATCTGACAGTGATGTTAGCGAAAATAATCCAACTCTGCACATAGCCATTAAAGGAATAAAAGAAGAAGAAAAAGATGTGCCCTTTGCTTAAAATCTTACTTGAAGCGTCAAAAGTTGACAAAATATGTGTGTAAGACATATGACGTTTGACTATGCAACGAAGAATTTTTTTATAAAATTAATATTCAGCGAAATAAGATACATTTTTTTACATTTTAATATTCCATGTTATGGTACATCATTACACCATGAAATTTATGTAACATATGTAAGTATATTTTGTATTTTAGTAAGAGATATTATTTTTATGTAATAATTTAATGTATAAAACATACAATTTTTGATTAAATCTTTTTTTTCTTTCATATATATTAAGTTTAATGCATTTTAACTAATATATGTAAAAACCAATATATTCTTTCGAATAGCTGATTTTAGAGGAATTTGTTTGTCGAATTAGGCTTAATATCTAAAATCGTCTGACACAGCGTGACACTCCGAGGTAAGAAGCTGTGGACCCATAGTAGCACTTCTTTTTTCTCCCTCCGGTAGCAAAAGGGTTAAATATATACACGTGGTTATCAAAATAATGGAAACGTCTGAGAATAAAAGTAGCTATTTTCAATGTTCTTCGTAAGCATTAAAATATATTAATAAATACCAATTTTTCTCGTAAACAGAAATGTTTATATTCTGGTTGTATTTGGTAACTGGTGTAAGTCTTGTGCAGTAAAAGTGACCGCAGAGCTCAATCAGCACCTGTATTCTACAGTGTCAATGATTACAGTTAGAAGGCACCTTAATAAGCAAAAGATTTATGGCAAAGCATCAATTCCCAAGCCTTTTGTCCCAGATGTCAACGCCAAACGTAATCTACAATGATGTCACACTCGCAGAACCTGGTCGATTGATAAGTGGAAGAAAATAATATGGTCTGACGAATTGTTTTTCACACTTTTCCTTTCAACAGGACGGGTGGAGGTTTGGAGGACACCTGCACATTGTAATTGTCTACTACCTATTATCAAGTATGGAGGTGGATCTGTCATGATATGGGCAGCTGTGTAGTGGTCTTCTGCTGGGCCAATTGTAATTCTGAAAGAAAGGATCACTGGGGAGAAATATAGAGAAATATTAGGTGACAAGGTCCATCCTATGAATCAAACTTTATTTCCTGCAGGAGAGGGAATTTTCCAAGAGGATAATGTATTTAACATAATAATAATAATATAATGTTATCCGTATAGAGGAACTAGTCCAATCAGGGTTTTATGAACACAAGGATGAATTTAAATATCAACCTTGACCTACACAGTCACCTGATCTGTATATAATTGAACCGCTATGGTCTATTTCAGTGCGTTCAATATGGAATCGATATCCTTCACCAGCATCTCTTCCAGAACTTACACAATATCTCCAGGAAGACTAGTACAATATTCTTCTAAATACTATTCAGTACTTGTATGAATCGATTCGTATGTGAATTCAAGCAGTATTGCATGCCAAAGGTGGTCCTACACCATACTAATAAAGGATTCTTTATAAATCCAAAGTGTTTCCATTAATTTTATAACCACCTTTATATATATATATATATATATAATTTTCGGTTTATTGATGCATTTGTTTTGAGATATTGCGTTTTGCAGTAATGAAAATTGTAAGAAACGTATTTATAGATTCTATCCGATCCGAGTAATTCAATATCAAATAATATTAAAACAGCTGTAAAATTCAGCACCTAAATAAGTGGAAACAAATTTCAAAGACACCGTTAAAGAGAAGACATTTAATTTTGATACGAGACCAAAATGAAGAAAATAACGATATTCAGAACAAAATCTGTGTTTTGAAAGCGTTCTCTCACCTCAACTAATGTTATCAATTTATCTTTCTGTCAAGTTGATCGGAGTTTCATCTCTCTCTCCATTATACGATCATTTGGGCTCTTTACAATTACTAAATGCAATTAATTATAAATTCATAATTTTAAACTTTATAATTAATCTGAAAGAGAAACTTCCTTATCAGTAAAAAGAACAAGTCATGTATATGCACATTTTTTCCCGCTCATATTCGTCTCATGATAGCACTTTTAAAACATTTAAAGAATTTCTTGTGAATGGACAACTATTTTTTCAACTGAGATTTTGAATAAAAAGAACTAATTGATAAACTTGAAATTTTAGTATGTTTTCTCAACACAGCTTAAGAGATTTTACGATTACTCGTATTATAGAAAAGATTGAGAAAAGGCGAAAATTCACAGATGTTTCCGAAGATTTCAACATTGCCTACACTTATTCATAGGGTTGGAAAACATTTAAAGAAACCTTATGAAATAGCGACCCAGCACATATCACCCCTTAGAGGGCTTGAATGATGTGCGATTGTAAGTGCAGGATCTCTAAGCCGCCATAGACGATTCCAGAAACTTCGCTGCTTGTCATGATGCATTCGTCACTAAATCGTAGCTAGTCAGAACAGTTCTCGAACCAGCCATAAGTGTAATCAGACTCGACGGTGTACTGCGAGAGATAAGGGGAGTATCGGTCGGCATGAGTATAGATTCCGCTTGTCAAGTACCTTGTCTCTAATGAATGATCCTGTTGTTTATTTGTAAGGTTGAAAGCTGCTAATCCGCTGCAGTGAAAGCCTACCTGCCAAACATTTCCTCTTTTCATTCTGTTTCGGCCTTTTGTAGATCATTGTTGTTATGATTCTGAAATCTGCTGTAGTTCAAACACTCTTGCTAATATCGGCTGATGGTAATACTTCTTTGATACTAATGACAATAATTTCAAACATTATATCAAAATTTATTCTTATATACATTTCTTGGATGCTTATTTCAGATGCACTGTAACTCCAAATGTTCATTTAATGGGCACACAGTTTTTAACCTAATCAATGTTCACTTGTTATCCTTACTTTAAAATTTTCATCACAATCAATTTATTGTTTCGGGGATGCGTCGATTCTCATGTTTTACAAAGCACACATATTTATGTATGTTCATCTATTATTTTTATCATGAAAATTGAGTACAAATGTTGCAACTCGAAATATTTGTTTTTCTAATTAAAATTTTGAAAATAGATAAGAATAATAAGTATCATTTTAATAAAATTTAAATAGTGACTACTTTTGTGACTAGATTAAATTTTATTATCCCAATGCATGGCTAGTATATACAAAGTATTAAGTCTTATTTTATAAGGATACTTTATTTCCAAGATGCATGTCTACATTTATAAATGCAGATCTCGTAAAACTAGCAATATTTGGCTTCATTCCAGTTATTCTGAAAATTTGGTATTGTATTCACTAACCTTTGGAAGATGGAATTACATAAAAAATATTTCTGTCTTATGTCTTCATTATTGTAGTTTAAGGAGAGATAGGGATGCTCTACTTTATTTCTAGACATAATCAGGAGATATCAAATAACTCTTAATGGTTAAAGCTAAGTAATGTAAGTAGAATTTGAACCAAACTGTCTGGAAGTAAAGGCTTACTTAAATAAACTAAAGTTGGAGAGTAAACACGAAAAAAAGCTTCTAAGCAGTTTGGGATACGAGTACCCCGAGTTTACTTTTATATAGTTAAGTCTGTTTTGTTTGTATACATATCTAATTCAGAAAAAAGTATTATAAGCTTAAAGAAGAATATATATATAGTTTATTTCGTAAAAGTTTTTATAAATAAGTAATAATTATAAATACTTATAGGGATATCAAATTTGAATCGGGTAAACAAAATTCTAATGTATTTTTTTCATCATAAAACATGAATGAAGAATTTAACACAGTATTTTTATTTAATGTCCAAAAAGATTAAAAATAAAGTTCATTGTTTAATATACAAAAGAACTTGTAACATGCAATTTTCAAAAGATAGAAATAAAAGAACTTAAAGTTCAATGAAGTAATAAATTTGCTTAAAAAGATATTGTAGTATATTATTCCAGTTATATTCTTAGGAATGTCAGCGTTTTTATAAGCTCGACCGCTTTAGAATAAAATTGAATATAGTTCTTTTTAGAGCAAACCGAAATTTCTATTTAAAGTAATACCTGCTATGTTCTAGAAAAAGTAGAATTATTCAAAGGTAATATAAATTTGAATAAAAAAGCTTACTTCCGTGCCTCAGGATTCATCAAAACTATTATTACTAAGAATAAAAACCTTCTTCAAGTTTCTAAATCATTTTTATTTTCCCTAGCAAAATATTCTAAAGTACAAAATTAAGTACAGCAAAAAAAGAATTATAACAGATGATACTTCCATAAAAAATTGAAATTTACATGAAATATTAAATAAATATATCTTAGTAATGTATGTATACCATAAGTAAACTAACTATAACTGACATAATTATAATGTTTTATAATGTCAATCTTTTCATCATAACAGTTTTGATTTATGGCATTCAAACAAATACGATTAATCAAAAAGTTTATTAACATCCATAGAATACTAATTCTAATATTGTACTACAAGCGTTTAACAAAACATTATTCCTAATATTTTGTAATATTTATTTTTTAGTGATACTATTGGATAGCATTAGGAAAAAATTGGCATTTTCTTCCTTTCACAGTGCAATTAAAGCAATTTTGTGCATGGACGTCTGAAGGATAGATTCTTATGTTACATGTTCACGAGTGACGGAATAACAGCAAAAAGGGGTAACAACTGACGTGTAAGACTGAAAGAAACAGTTATCTGATCTAGTTACTTTGACATTTGAGAAATGGCAAGACAATAAAATAGGAATGGTGCAGTTGGCTTGATAGAGTAGTCAATGGGAAAAAAACCAATTACTTCGTGAAACTACCTTCCAATTCCTTCATCCTATTTAGATATAAATTGTTTGCACAATCAAATGATTTTATCATTTACTAAGAGCAAAAATAATTAAAAGGATACATAAAAAAGTTTCCTGTAATTTTGAACTATCTTAAAAAAAAAGAAATGTGTTAAAAAAATCAATCAAAAATAAAGTTTTAAAAGGGATATTTAAGACTAATTATTGCTAATAAGTTATACATTGAACTGAAAGATAATTAATTGTTAGTTTTAATAATAAATTATGAAAAGAAAATTGTTAAACTATGTGGTTTGCATTCTATTACATACCAGGAACATACGTCATCTATTAACCAATCACTAATAACAGAACTTCGCAAATGATATATAATACTTAAGAAATACTGTGAAATGTGAAGACAATCTTTTTGAAAAATCTTCAGTCATAATTATAGCGAGAATCGAACATCTTTATACGTTTTTACATAAAGTAAATTTTTCTATGTTTATTATACTAATTAAACACGAGCAAGAGAAAATTTCCCGAGTTTTAATTTAATAATATAACTGAATTCTATAAAAGTAAACAAAAATAATACAAATTTTATAGAAGTGAAAACAATTAAATATTAGGGTATCGAGAAAATTGAATTATTTAACTTATAACATATATCTACTCTAAACGATGAAATTAAAGAGATTCTTAACATGAAGGAATTTTTTACTAACCAATTTAGATAATACAAGTTTGAATAAAATTACAAAAAAATTAAATTTTAAAATAAGATTGTTTTCGTTGGGGATATATAGTTGGTATAAGAGAAAATAAAAGGATACAGGAATTTTAATAACAATTATGAGGTAATGAAATATCTATGTATTGTATCTTTTTATTTCTGTATATGTTGAAGTTTCAGAATAAAAATAAACTACGAGTAATTAAAGACGGAAAAATAAAATTTAATTTTCCTCAGCGTTATCAAAAACAGCCAAATATTTTATGAAAATATCAAAATAATCATTAACTCATTACATTTTACCTCCTTTTTGTTTGAAAAATGATGAATTTAAATTATGAAGCCTGTACGTACACTACTCAGCAGACACAAATTTTTAAAAACAGTTAAGGATTATTTTACTATAATGGAAAAAACGCAATGAACTTATTTTTATCAAACACTTCTCAAAAATTCCTATATAAAAACGGGACTAAATAGTTAGGAGTAAAATATTTCAAATTTTAATTTCATTACAGAATTTTGGTAAAAAAAACTTTTCGAACCAATCCGTTGAAGGAATGAGAATGTATGGAGAGAGTTCCATCTTGCGTGTCGTGCTGAATTCTTTGTACGAGCTTCAAATTTATCGGACTTTTACCGGATAGGCCGTCAATTACCCTCTGAAGCACAAAACCCTAAGTAAAGCAAATAACTCTGTGCAAAGCATCATGATTGTCGGGTATTTTTGGTTGTAAGAAATTAATAGCAATATCTACGATGAATCTTCAGTATTTAATCATTAATTATTTTCTTTAAAGGTGAATAAAATACTTTTGCGGTATTTACGAAATTAGAAAGTATTGATAAATAATTGTGATTTAGTACGTCTTATCATGATTGAACGAAAATAAAATAATATTATGTCGGTATATTCAGACAGAAAGAGAGAGAGAGAGAGAGAATTATTCTTTCTAATTTGCTTTCATAGCTTATGTTTTTTGAGAGAAAAAAGAATCAAAGCAGATTCTGGGAGGTCAAATTCATAAAGAAAGGATTATCCTTTATAACTTGGTAAAATTTGATAAAAATAACTAGGAACTTACTTAATAAAAGGGACTCTGAAACCTATTCAACTAATGACATTCCTAATATGAAAATGAATGTAGTTACTCATTTAAGATGACTAAAAAAGCAATATATATATATGCTCTCAACGCCAATTAGGGTAACCAATTAGATAAAACCAATTAGTTAGAATACTAGATAGTAATACTTCACAAAATGATAATACATTTATTAAAATAAACGTTATCAATTTTTATTTTTATTGGTGTGAATAAAATATGGCAGGGTTTTTTTTTCTGTTTGAATTTCTATTTTTGATACTATGTAGAAAAAGTTTATATATATGTATATCAAAATAATTCCTTCTCTTTTTCTTTCTGTCTTATATATAGAGAGAAGTTATATATATATATGGCAGTAAGATGTATCCCATTAAATATTAATATTTTATGGCAAATAATTTTTAGTAACAAAATATCTTAATTTATTTAAAAAATAACTTGAAATGTTTAAATCTAAAAAGGAAAAAAATCTTTCTTTTAAAAAGGGAAAATATCTATTTTTTTAACGAAAAAAGATTGATGAATCTTGTGAAAATATTATAGCTTTCATTCCTTATCATCAAAATTTTATCCGTCAGAAGTATAAGAAAAAATGACTATCGCTCAGAAGAGAGGCAGTAAAGTGAAACCTCGCATACTTAAAATAATCATTTATGCATTGTAACAACAAGCGATTTAACTTGACCATAAATCTTTCGAAACATTTTAAAATTGTTTCTGATATAAATTTCCCACTTTATTTCACAAAAATGGAAGAAATCTACACACGTTTTTTTTTTATTCCTTTTAATGGCTTTCCTAAAAATTCTTCATTGCGGATGTAAAACGACTGTAGAAAGATAATGTTATATTTTGCCTCAAAAATTATGCTCCTTTCGAAATAATACAAAAAAAGCAGACATTACTTTTTAATTTGCTTAGAATATTTGCAGGAGGGATATCATTTCGTCCAATGTGAATGACTTATGTTTGATGACTTTATCAAGAATTTCTTACATTTATTTTTGTGTATGCTTAAGAATATATCATTAAACATTTGCTTGTGAAAGGTTTTATACAATTATCCTTAAATAATAATAGTAATAAACTGTCTCTGATGTGTTTGCAAGTTGTATGGTCAGCGAAATTTAAATTGCGTTATCAGTTTTAGTCATGGCTCTCTGAAAAACATCCATGCGAAATAATAGAGAGTTTGAATGATACGGTAAACTAAAACTCAAATTCTCTCGTGGCTTGATATGGTAGTTATAAAAGAGAGTAAATATCTCAAATACCATCCTAGCCATTAGGTCGAAAACTGCCACGAAAAATCCTGATAAAGATATAGAAAATAATGCTCGTGACGAAATTTCTTCTGTTAAAATTTTGTAGAAGTTCTTGAATTTAATTATTCTTTAAATAAAAGGGGAATTTTAATTGTGTTTGAAAAGCGAAACAAATATTTAAACTTAAGTGGTTCTTACTCCATCGTCTAAATTATTCCTCACATTTTGCATGAAGTAAAGAGTTAATTTTCCCTTACTATGGAATTTTTTTGACATGCTTCGAAAATATTTGGATTTGCAGTTAATGGTTTTCTTCACTCAAATAATTTGTTAACTTTTCAATTTTCGGAAGAAAGCCAGATGTTCATGGAAAATCAGAAAGAATTTTTCAACAAATTTATGAAAAATACTTCAAGTTAGTCTTAAATATAAATGAAAACAAAACATACAATTTTCGATATATGTTTCAAAGAAGAAACATGCTTTTAACGTGCATGTATTGAACGTGGATATATTTTTTTTAACTCCATACAAAGTAGAAAAAATACCTGTATGGGAAATAAATGAAAATCAATAATCCATTTATGATGATAAAAGCAAAAATAACTTTAAAAATTGAATAAAGTAAATTGTTTCTGTGTTCTTTTCTTTTTGCTAACCAAAATGAATGTAGCGTTTCAATCTAAAGCCACGAAGCAGAAGGTAAATTGTCTTCAACGTACATTAATGAAAAAATAATAAATGATAGATTTGAAGAAAATCGATTTCCAAGTCTCAGGTAGTATGGGTAAAATAAAATTTTAACGTAATTCTCAAGTACTCCCCTCAGTTATTTTTCATTCGTCCAACACTGATGGTCAAGTAGAAAATTTCTCGACTTTCGAAGAATGATGAAGAAAGTTAATTTCGCAACCGGAGAAGGCACCATAATATAAAAATATAACACTTTTAAGTCTTAAAAATTTTGATGTAAAAATATTTTCTTTTTATTTGCGAGCTCATAAAATGTAAAGTATTCGAATAAGTTAATTTTTAAGCCATAAAGTGATCAATGTCTGAAGTTTACTATAATTACTCTGATGATTAAAGTTATTCGAACTGAAAAGTATTATTCTAAAATTATGATTAAGATTCATTTCTTTTTCAGAGGTAAATACATCATTAAATACATGCTTGTATCAAACCCTCAACTAGGTCTCAAGTAGATTATAAATTCTAATTATGTTTTATTGTTAATCGTATCGTCTTTTTAAAACCACATTTATATTTTGAAATAATTATAATACACACATATATATATATATATATATATATTGTTACGATTTTGGTATTTAAAATGTGTTTATAATGTTAAATTATGTCAAAATTACTATTCTGCTTGAAAAATAGTGCAGGATTAATGTTTATTGCATGTAAACGTGAATTAAATCAATTGCTATGGAACCTTGTAAATAACATGGGGCTCTTTGGGTATCTCGCCAAGTTGGCGACAGTTTTGGCAACTTATTTTGTCACCAAATTTGTCGCCGTGTCGCCAAATTTGGTGATATTGGCGATATTTGACGATTTCCGGTTCCGGGCGGTTCTCCTATTTTCTGGAATGTTCTACCACTTTCGCCGTGTCTATATAAGGCATACTGAAATGGAATTTGATCTATTCCCCGCTGGATCAGTACATTGCGTTGTGTTGCATTACTGTGACTTCGGCTGTTCTTATGCCTTTCTGAACAATGTATTCTTCATTGGGCTGATAATAAAGAACTGTTTTATCGCTGTCCTGATTAAAGTATATTCAATCCCTGAACCCAACAGTTAAATTCGCTACAATATATATATATATATATATATATATGTGTGTGTGTGTGTATTAAAGTTTTATTGAATAAATAAGTTTTTTCCCCCTCTGGTTGGTGACAATTTTAATGTTTGTTTGCTATATATTCTTCGTTTTCATTTTTAATTTTTTTCCCTTTATTTTTATTGAATGATGTATTAAATATTCTAAGTATCGATTTTATAAATATGTGAAATGTTGGTTTTTATATTACATATTTTTCTATAATTTTGTTTTATTTATTTATTTGTTAAGTAAAATTAAATAAATAATTTTCCTTAAATTAATAAATAAGACTTTTCACTTAGCGGAGATTTCATTCAGGTTTGAAAAGATTGTTGGCGTGTTGCTGAAACCTTATGAAGAGTTTAATCTATAATTGTATTATTATTTATAAAGAAATAATTTCGAAAACTTTGAATTGTGTGAAAATTTTCATTGTGTTTGGGATTTTGACATGAATAAATGTTTTTCATTTTATGTTTATGACGAAGTGCAGTTCGTAAGTAGTTTACATTGTATTATATTTTAGTTCTCTTCTTGATTTTGAGTTATAATTATTAAATTAATTAGTTTAACTATTTTACTTAAAAATTTTAATAGATGTTAAATTATTTTAGATGATTTCATTTTACAGTGTAATTAAATATGTTTCTTGTGTTATGTTCTCTATTATATGTGTGGTTGAATATCTGCTTTTTGGTTTATTACCATTTTCTTATAATATAATTAATTGAAATGTGGTGGTTAGATTAGTAATTAACGGTACAAACACTCCAAACTAGTCCATTCGAAACTATGGAACAGTATTGATTACATTATCTGCTTTTTATTAAGTTTTGGCATTATTTATTATTTTGCTTTAACTTAAATTTTTTGATTCTTAAATAATTTGCTATGGGTATTTTTTGAGTTTTATAGTTTTTAATTTTAGATAGTTTCATTATTTAAGTAAAATTTTCTTTGTTTTTCATAAATACTTTTAATTACGTTTTTGGTAATTTCATTAACTATTTGATTTTTCTCATTCAGTTGCTTGGTTTTAAAAAAATGTTGTGTTTATAAAATGCATTATTTATATTTTGCTTATGCATACATACATACATATATATATATATACCCACTTATTTTTTTACACAGCAGATACGTTTCTTAGAAAACCGCGCATAACAAAATTCATGTAAAAATAATATGCGACTTATTTTGGTCATTTTAAGGTTACTGTGGCTTCTTAAAGAAAAATATAATTATACATGAATATGGTTTTTCAAATAATAATGATATTCTTTTTAATAATTTAAGGTACCATTGCGTTCATTGAATATGTTCACATTGTTGAAAGATATATTGCTAACTAAATTTCAATATTTTTTTTCTTTATATTTTCCCATAATATTTAAAGAATATTAAAACTAAGTTTTATCATTTCTGACAAAATTTAGGTGACCTTTACATCATATTGCGATTATAATTATCAATAGCATCATCTGCTTAGATAAATTATTCTTTTTATTTTACATCCAGTTAAAAATCTTTTTTTTCTCTTAGAATCTTAATAACTTTTTAAATCTTAACTTTTTTTTTGTTTCGGATGATTTTTAATATTAATAGATCGTTATTCAGAAAAAAAAATGATTTTAGTAAACTTAAAATTTTAAAATTTTTTGATTTAATAATAAATAGTGTTTCACATAATTTCAGAATATAAATAATATTTATAATAATAATAGTAGTAATAATAATAATTATAATAATAATAATAATAATAATAATTATAATAATAGTAATAATAATAATTATTATTATTATTGAACATACATATTACAATATAGGTTTTCAGTTGCTTAAGTTTTAAAAGCAAATATTATTTAGTCGATAATAAATTAAGACAGCAACAATTATTTTAGTGTACACCGTATATAGTACGACAATATGACAGTATTAGTACGCTGTTGTAGGTACGACAATAACCATAGTAATTTAAGCACATAATACTAATCAAATCTTTAAAGAAATGTAGCTATAGTCAAATTGAAGTTTGTAGGAATTGCTTAAAATTTCTCTTTCAACATGGTAAAATTATGTAAGGTAATGTATATTTTTTTTTTATATCTAATTGAAACAAAATTAATGAATCAAAATCTTGAAGACAATGAATATAAAAAAAATATGCCGCTCCTTATGTGAATAAAAAACATATCTTGCGCTGCTTATATGTATGAGAAACTAAGAAGTTACCGCTTTAGAAGAAATCTATATAAATATATAGCTTAGGTTAGCACATAATATTTCTCACTTATTTTCTCTTATATATTATATGTGAAACCAAAAAAAATTTACCTCTTGAATTATTTATTAATGCAGCATTGATGATAACATTTTTTAAAAAAAGCATATTCGCTAAAAATATAATCCTACGTTTCCTTTTTTAAAAATGTTATAGACTAATGATAAATGAATAATGTCTATGCCACAATACTTTTTAAATTTATATCTAGTTAAGAAACAGGAATTTAATAAGTTTAAAACTACAAATGAATTTGTATTTTGATAAATAGTATCAATTTTTATTTAATGAATTACTTATGCGGTTCTTCATTTTATTTTCGTGTTTTTAGCATTAAATGTTCCATTTATATGTATAATTTCACTTACAATGATAATAAGAAAACTGTAAATAATTTAAAGCTATTAAAGAAATTGTCTCAAACAGACACTCGTAAATATTTGCTATAGGCCTTTTGTTGCTATAGGTTTTGAAATAATGTTATACTACACATGTTTACCCTTTAATATTACGCTAGACGTATAATTACATTTGTTGCAGACGATAGGAGAGGTGCCTTTCCTACAGTAGTGTAACTAATTTCATACGAAAGGAAATAACATACGCATATGTAACATATTCACAAAATTTTCTTACAAAATGTAAACAGACTGAAACATGTAGCAAAATTATGAAAGTATGTCACGCACCATAACAAACAAAGCTTAAAATAGTCATATCAACAACAGGAAGAGAAAAAAAGCCACCAATTTATAGACAGAAGGATTTAAAAAAAAATACTAATGTTTATATTAGTTCTAGAATGTTGTTTTGAAATTAAATGAAACTAAAATTAAATGCTCTAACAATATATCATGTCGGGAAAAAGTTTGTTATTTATATATATAACAAAGTCGTACTTTTTGTTTGTGTCATTTGTTATATATAAAGTCAAAGTGTTAAATTGAGAACTTGCATCGTGAAAAAAAGGAATCAAATAAACAGAGCAATTTTTCCGTTCTTTGAACTTTTCTGATTACTTTTCTATAAGGAAAATGAAACATGACTTTTTTGCTATCTTTAGAGTTACAGCATGTTCCGAAACTCTCTGTTTCAAATATTTCTGAAGTACCTCTTCATATAATCAAAACGTAGTTCTGGATTTATTTATAATAAATCTATTTTTGATTTTAATAAATCTGCCTTAAGTAATTTTACCATTCTAATCAGAATATGTTTATCAAGTGTTCATGCCAAGCCAACAACATATAATTCAATTTCATGTTTGATATCGGAGAAAAAAAATCATGATCTTACTCTTAGTTGGATAATATTCTTGGTTTTCTCACGTTAACGAATCATAAATTTATGATTCTCTTTTTCTTTAAATTTTTGTTCAGAATCAAATTACTTCAAAATGTATTGTGCTAAAAACAGGTAATGATTGTTTGTCAGTGTGTCAACTCTTATGGTTCTAGACAAAATTAGGTACAACGTCTAACAAAAATATGTTCAATTGCTTAACCTGCTCTTTAACCATACTGTAATAATAATCAGCCCCTTTGAGTATATTGATAGGTTCTTAACATTCTGGTATAGCAGCAAGAACTACATTTCATATTTGATTACTTTCGTTTAAATACTTCTCCTCAGGTGGGGAGATTTTAGATATATCCAAAAATCTCATCTGTCAGAAATCGGGAGAATAAGAAAAATTCCTGTTTCCGTATGTCAACTACATCATATTGTCAAGAAATGAAAAGTAAATATTGTTACTTACTTTCTTTCTACTATGCAGAGCCTTAATTTATTTTCTATTTCTTGAGAACAAAATGACCTCATCCAATGGTATTGAAATAAAATTCTGAAAATTAATTCTCTTGTTTTCTTTCTAACTGTTGCGCATAACTTTTGTTCAGTTTTTTTCTCTGTATGAAGTAACGCAGAAAAATATATATTGTTTTCTTGACTTTAATTTATTTCTTGTTTCCTTTTTAGTGTGCTTTTTATGAATTAAACTTTAAGTAAATAGTCTGATTATGATTTCCTCCACAATGTATGCAGTTAATTTGAGATTTGTAATATTTTATACTCTTTTTCACACCAAATCACAGAAACGCCAGCCTTGTGTTTATAATAGATATTTTTTGTTACTCGACTCTAAGTAAATCACATGTCTTAGAGTATTGTTATTTTCTTCAATACAAGAATTTTATAGACTTTTCAACAGGTAAAGCTATACATTCAGGACCTATTGATGCTTCGATATATATACCTATAGAGAAAATTTAATTCTACTTTAATTTTGTACGAATATTTTCGTTTTCAGGAAATATGTTTTTACTCCTCTTTATACTTTGGACCGAACAAACTTTAATAGATTAACTATATACGATATAATGTGAGGAGCTATTTACTAATCGTTTATTTTATTTTAAACTTAAATTACTGGGTGAAATTCTTAAAAAAATCTTTTTATATGTAATAAGTTGTAATTTTTATGCTCTAAGCCTAACGTAGACAAATTTACAACTTATTTTTTTCATAATTGTGCAGTTTTTCAATTTAAAATATCATTTTATTGGAAAATATAGTTTACGCTGAGAAATGTATTCGTATCATTTATTAATAGGTCTTCCTAGTCAAATCTGTTTTCTAAATTTGTTAGAGCACAATCGTAATTAGATTTTGCTATTTCGAATCCTGCAGTGAGTTTCTCAGCTGTATTGATTAAATATTTTGCATGGTAGCGAAAGTCTTCAGTTTTCTAAAGTGATTCATTGTTATGAATATGAATTATTAACGATTTCCAAAAAGTGGTATATTGAGTAATATCCTTATAAAGCATTTAAATATTCAGATCAGGAAGCTTTACAAGTTTATTTTCAGTGATCGTATCTGAATAGATTTGTGGATTAGTGATGAAATAAATATTTATATATGGATCTCTTTCCTTTTTCGTTCCAAATATAGCACGATTAATTTTGGCATTATGATCATACGTAGTGAAAAGCTCGCCTTTATATTCATAAAGTTAGTGAAAAGTTTTTGTGAATGAATTTATTTCTTTTAAAATATCACCTTTCATGATCAAATTATTTAAGACTTTCTCCAATATCTTAAAATAACAGAATCTTTCAATATAGCATTTTTAAAATTGCTTAAATTTTCGTAACTGAACTTCTTAAAATTGTTTTATGTTTCTTTACTCTTTAAAAATATTTCGAAGTCTTATTAAAATAAGAAAAAACGGCTTACATTTTGTTACCTTCCTTACGAATATTTTGTTAATCACGTCCTTTAATAAAACATCAATCGAAATTTTTCTGAAGCTATTGGCCAAGATGCTCTTCCCAGATTAAAAATTATCAACTATAAATTTAACTTTAAGATCAAGATTTAATGGCATATATATGTTGAAAAGATTTTAATATGTACAATATCTTATTCGCAGGAATTATTACTCAATATTATTTTGGAAAGGAGATAACTGATCACGAAAAAAGAGAATGTATGTCACATTTGCAAAAACAATCAAATTTTCAATTCAAAATTTAACAAATTAACATGTGGCAACTAGCGATATTACCATCAAGCAAATTGTATGTCAGTTATTGGAAGTGAGCCAGCAGTTCGTGAAAGGACAAGTACAAAGAAACGAATTCAAGCCCTTCTACATTTATATACACAGAGCAAATTTGAAATGATCAACAGCTGTTTAGTTGAACAGCTAAAGGAATGAAGTGAGAATCCATGTCAGAAGCAGTGCCAGTCAAGGTTAAACCTCCTTTGTATATATAGATGAAGTAGAACTTGAATTCATTTATTTGCACTTGTTAACGCACTTGAACAATAGGATATTTAGCTCCCGAGTTAGCTTCTCCCAAACGATATGGAATTTTTTTTTCTTCTGTGGTTCTTCAAGAGCGCGAGAAACTGCTCCATGATTGGCTAGTCACTTAAATTTCTCTCCAGACACACTTTACTACTAAAATTAGATCATTAACGAGCGCTAGAGAGGTAATGCTTTTCTGCTCTGAATGAATGTAAGAAGATAATTTGAAGAAACATGGAGAAAGAAAAAAAAATAAAAGTAAATCTCTTCTGACTCAAAACTAATTTCAAACTTATCCAACTTCTTAATAGTTTCTCTTAATTTCTCAAGTAGATTTCTAAAAAAAATAATGTTTTACATTTTAAATTTAAATTTAAAATGTGTTTTAAAAGTCAACTTAATTTCGTAATTTCCTACTTCGGCATGTTACTGGCCGCAGCAACTCATTTTACTGCTTATTAACTGGAGATTAATGGCTTCACGGGCTAAAGGCTTCAACAACCATCGAACCCATATTTGTAATGGCCTTTCAGGCTCTTCTGGCTCACTTCCTCACAACTGATGTCTGTTTGTGTGGAGATAATATCCCAAGACGCTGCATATCATTTAATTATAAAACTGTAATAAATGGAATGAAATTTTACCAACACATATTTCCGTTATTGAGTAAGAAGTAATAAATGTAATTTAGGTATTTGAATTACCGACGATATTTTAGTTATTTTCTAAATGTGTAAATTTATTATTTGACTATGTAAAACTGCTGCAAATAGTGTTTTTTTTACATGATAAAACAAAGCCATCGGAATACAAACTGCTAGAAGGAAAACTTGTTACACTATGTATGCGTATTAAGCTTTATAATGATTTATCTTGAGTACTTCTTATAGAACCGTTGAATGCAACAGATGTTGCATATAATTGATTATATTGTTGTTATAATAGGTATTTTTTGCGAACGTTTTTATGCTGAAGCAAAACTGTAACAATTTCTCAAGTATGCAAAAATATTTTTTTATTTCACAAAAAAAATATAAATTCAGGAAAAAAATAAGCAGTTTATTTCAGCCGCAAATCTAGTTCATAAAAATACTCATGCAATAGGAAAACGAAATTTTTACCGATTTGTTCTGATATTTCTTCTACAAATAAAATAATTCTCATAGGAATAATCATTTTTGGAATTCTTAAAAGTAATTAAAGTTTTAAATAAGTGAAAAAAAAATGTAAAGAAAATATGGTTATTGAAAGTAATCTTGCGGCTTTCTTAGCACTTTTGACTCTGAGAGAGGATACTATTACGTGTCATAATTTATTTGACATCATTGAACAGTTACTGGTACGACAATATATGCTACTGCTGAACATTGAAGTATTCATAATCAAAGATTCTATATGCAAGATTTCCCTTATGCTTCTCTCTTCTTCAAAAGATCTGAAAACTCAAAAAAATCTGTAAACGTTGGGAAGAAGATGCGTTGCTCGGACCACGCAGCATTGAGCTTCACCATCAGCATTTTGAAACGTGTTTCTAAAATTATGCTGAAACGAGTTCAGTTTTGCATCCAAGAAAGGATATTACATTCTGAACATACATTGTAAATGTGATAAATATGAAAGATGAATTCGGAATACTTCTACGTTATGTTAGATTTACTTTTAAGCATTAGCATAAAAATTACTGTTTTAATGTTAGTTGTTTTTGTAAAATAAATTTACGAAAGGATTAGACTCATCGTTCAGAATAGAAACACTTATGAAGTCCAGTATTTTTAAATATTTCACAAAGAAAGCTAACCAAATCATTAATAATTCCATTTTAGTAGATAAAAATAAAATTAATGCTCTATTTTATAAATATTTTGAAAGGAAATAAACTTTTTCAAAATTATTACTGTCTTATGCATGCATTAGTTTTAATTTTGAAAGGAGTTGCTAATGTTCTTTTTTTAATTAATGCGTGTTTTTAGGAGAGCAAAGGAAGTAATTAAGCAATTAATAACTTCAGTCTCATATAAAAAAATATATGCAACATTTTTAATGAATACGACGGTTAAAATGGATTTAAAAAAGGTCTCGTAAAACACTTCATAGAAGTTTATTAATTATAAAAGAGAGCGAAAAAACATTTTAGAAGCTCCGAAAGTAGGGCCTATGCTAAAAAATTTAAGTATAATGAAAAGGTGAGTCTCTAATTTTGAGATTTCTTTGTAGAAAAAAAAACAACAATCGCTCGTAAACATATAATTTAATACTTTCATATATTGCTGAAGCTTTATTTTATTTCCGAAGTATTAAAAATCATTATTTTATAATTTTTTCTGTAATTTAAGAAAATGTTTGAAGTTTGCCATTATTTAACACATCGATCAATAACTCCCGAGTCTAACATTGAAGACAACATTTTTTTGCAAATTTTTTTTTTACTCATCAACATAACACCTTTTGTTAATCACCTTTTAGGGTGATACAATCGTTCCAACGCTTTTTTTTTTTTTTTGCAAGAAATCTTTTTTGTTGCGAGTAAATAGCGATAAACAGCTTTCTGAATCATCGACTCGTTGCTGTTTTTGTTCCATCGAAAGCAATCGCGGTACCCACTTGGAAAAAACCTTTTTCACTTCACTTCAAAAAACCTTTTTCCTGGTCCGATCGACTTAAAATTTTGACACGTTTCAAGCAAAGGTTAGTACTCTAGAAAGACCTGGTTACTGGTTTACTACGAGCGCCATCTCTGGGTTAGTCTCGGGAGTTATTGATCAATGTGTTAATAGTTCAATACATTATTCAAGATTTTAGTCATTAATTGAAATAAAAATAAAATCTCATTGCATGAACATATTGCTTCATTTAAGCTCATAAGCAATTTTGAGTATTGAAAATAGAAAATATTTCTTAGAGTAAATATGGTCCACAAAAATATTACATGTAATGAAAAGATTTATTAAAATATTGGAATAATCACAATGTGTAAAGTAGTATAAAAACGAAACATAGGCTTTGACTATAAAAAGTATTTTTCAGATGATCAAAACATGCAATTGTATCATGAAAAAAAATTAGCTTCGTCAATTCTATTTTTTATTCTTATTACGGTACTTTGACAAACGATTCATTTAGAATAAAATTACTAAAGAAAGGCACCCATGGATGCAACACTCTGAAATGATGTTTAGCAGAAAAAACAGACTGAAAGTGAAAAAACAAATTTCATGAAAAAAATAAAACTAAGAAAATAACTTTAAGACTTGGTGTTTATATTTCGACAGAATTGTAATTATTATTTAAGTAAAATAGAAGAAAATATCCTGAAAACAATTCTTAAATTTTAATTTACGATTAAGTCTGCGCTACTCATTCTTTGCATTAAGTTGTTTAATTTTTAATTTCCGTATTTTTTATTGAGACGTTACTCGAAAAATTGTATTTTTTCTTCATATACATTTCATTTGTACGATAAAATTTTCAACACATTACTTTAAATTCACAATTTTACAATTTGCATATTCTTCAAAATCATTATTGATCAGTTTTATTATTATTATTAAATTATAGATAATTTATTTTACATCTTTGACGAATCTTAAAATTAGAGTCTCCATTAATTATTAATTAATATTTATTTTGATTTTTTCTGTACAGAACCGTCTTGTATGTTTTGACTTCCTGTAAGTTTTTATTAAAATTATAACAAAATCAAATTATTAGAAAAACTAAGACTGCACAAGATGGTATTATTTTTACCGATAAAATAACTTAATGAAATATTCATATACTGCAAAGAGTCATTTTTATTTACTTATCTTTTCTTAAGATGTTATTTGAAAAATTGCATGTTTCTTTTTCAAGAACATTTAATTTGTATGTTAAAAGTTTGACCAAATTACTTTGAATTTACATATTTATATTATTAAATTTTTATTGAAATTTTGTTTGATAATTACTTTTGCTAATGTTTATTTTTTTAATTGTCGATCATTTCCCATTTTCGAGGAAATATAACATCAGAAACTTCATTTATTATGCGATACTTTTTATTTTGGCTTCCTGAATGGAATGTAGGAATATAAAAATTTTCAGCTGATCATGTAAATTTATTTTTCTTAAATAAACTTTTTTAAATACAAATATGATTTAGTATTGATACGTGCTATCGAATTTTAAAAACACCCTCAAAAATTCATAAAATACTTTTTTTTGCTAATTTTGTTAAATATGTTTCACTACATCAATAATATAATTAATACATATTATAGAATATTTAAGAAAACCGCAAAATTCATAAACACACTTCTTATAAATTTATTTAAATATGTTTTTTACACTACTAATGTAATTTTAATACGTATTATCGAATATTAACACACCCGCAAAACCTCAGAAAACCCTTTTTATAAATTTCATTACAAATGTTTTACTTCATCAGTAATATTGCAATACAATAAAGGTTACCTTTAATGTGCATTATCTTTCCAAAAGGAAAGACGTACGTATATATTTATGAATACTTAACAAACAAAATTAAACTGTCATAAGTACTTATATTTGTAGATAATCAAATAATAATTTGTTTTGTTAGTGAGCTTCTTCAATGTAGCTAATCTTTTAAAATGATATTTAAAAGATTAAACTCATTTTTTAATGTATTGTTTATTATCCAGGCTTAGGTAATGCTTTATATAAGTATTTTTAAGACATTTAAGGTTCTAGCAGTTGATGTTTTCATTGTGGCTCATTTTATAACTATATTTTTATAACCTATTTTCAAAACATATCTTGATTTTGAATGAATAAAATTACACTATTATTTGAATGGTAAAGTTGCTTCTAAATATATATTTAATAGTTTTTATATATATTTAGATAGTTTTGAATTCTAAAGTTAACTGCATAAAAAACATTTGTTTGGAGTGTAACTGATGCAAATGTTTACATAAATTTACAGAATCACGAAGTAACGAATAAGATGCTTATATATCAGTCGAGGAAAACTAGGGGTATCCCAATTTTATATGTTGTATGAAATATTTATATGCTTGTTAATCTTTATTTGTGGAACGACTATATTACTTATCATGTCATATAACGACTATATTGCTTATAAGAGATGTTGTTTATTCCATTCGTTAAATTGACTGATATTCAGATAAATCAAATTGGGGGGGGGGGCAAGCTGATGGTTTGAGAAGTTTAGTGTTTCTCCTAGATGATCCATAGATTCTGGGATCAATTTGGTTTCAAAAATTTAATATCAAGTTTATTTACTCCTGGCAACACGCGTGTTAAATTCCTACGTAAAATCACTTTCTTGTTCCTTCATCTCGAAAGAAGAGCAAATGCAGGGATGTCAGATCATTGTGCCGTTACAGGGATGACAATATCTGTAACTACGGTGAGAAGAAGTCTTTACAATCAAGACCTTTCTGAAAGATGACTTCTTATTTATGTTCCATTAAACCGACGACGCAGAAATATCTGTTTATATAGGGCAAGAGAGTACGTTACCTGTACAAAACATTGATGGGGTTCTGTACTTCCACGGACAAGTCCTGGTTTATTTTGAAGAGTGATTGAAGTTGAGTGTTGATCTGGAGGTACTACCATCCATATGAAAATACATAGTTATAGATGATGTGGTATGGTTTGGGCCATTATCTATCTAGATAGCCACACTAACCATACATGTGTTTAATGACGTAACTCTGACAATTGTGAACTATGGGGACAAGATACATGCTCCATATGCTACACCAAACGCCTGTTCTATTGGTGGTGAACTGTTATTGATGGATGACACTGCCCAATCTCACTTAACTGGAATTCTGAAGAATATCTTGAAGATCAAGGCTTGGAGCGAATGGAATGGCCAATTCAATCTCTGAATCTTAATTCGATACAACATGTTTAGAATTACCTTATCAGAGAAATGGCTACACAAAACCACCACTGAGATCATTAAATAAAGTGGAAAAGGGTGTAACTCTTTTTATGTAAATTGCTTCTCATTTCGGTGATTGAAAACTCAATTAACAGTATGGAAAATTGATACCTCTACTGTATTACATGAAGAGGTTTATTAAAATTCCTTTATTTATTTTTTAACTAAAATCTATGATTTATTTCCTTATCATACACTGACAATTTATAAAAATTACTATTCCTTAATTGTTAACATGCTCAATTTTCTTTTATTTATGTGCATTGAATATATAACTTTTTACTTTTTTCAAAAGATTACGCATTCTGCCAAAATATATCATATTGGTGAATTAATATTTGAACTTAGAGTTGCTGAGACTGATATTTAAATATTAATCTTTCAAAAAGAAATATTTCAGGAATGGGAAACAATATACTTATCAAATGGAGTTCTTCATGATTGACAATTTTGTCAATAAACTTACACCAGGGGCCATGATAGCCAAGTGGAAAAAATAATAGATTTTTATATAGTGGGACGCGGATTTAGCTGTAGGAATTTTAAAGACAGTCATGAAACTTCGATGATATATTTTAAATATGTTCTCAAATTATCATGGTGTAAAAGTTAAGAGATTGCGGTAACCAAATGAAGTTTTGCACTTGCCATTTGATCATGGTTCAAAATTATAAGAAGCATCACAAGAATCCTTCGAATTACTTATAGTGCTAAATAAATAAATCAATTAATAAAGTAACATTAAATTATAGTTACATTGAAAACAATATCTACTTTCAAATATCAGAGGTAAAAAGTTTTATATTTTTAATTCAAATTGACCCTCTTTATTCCATCCAGTGATTTAATAATATTGTTTTTATTATTTTTTTGCAGAATAAATTAAGCTTCTAGACACCAGAAACATATGTTTTTGAAATTAAACAACAATATCAGAAAACGGTGTTAGTAAATATTTCTGGGAGTATTTGATTTTGGTTGTACTTATTGCACAATTAGTGAGGAGAATTTTTTTTTACTTTTATTTTTTTCAGTTTCTTGACAATTTATTCTTTCTTTGACTGTACAGATCACATTTCCTACAACATGTTTTTAAATAGTCTAATTTTTACATTTAAAACATAAATAATGCATCTCATAATCACATAAGTATACTGCTGTTTGTAAAAAATGCAACACCATGAAAGAATCATCAGAATCAAATGAAATTTAATGCAGAAACGACTTGTACTGATACAAATAAATGATGAAATTTTCAAAACAAAAGAAACAAATTAAGCGTCCAAAATCAGTATTTGGTGCAGCCACCATGCGCTGCAATAAGTGCTGCTATACGACGTGGCATGGAGTCAAACAGATGTTGAATATCTGCTTGAGGAAGAGAATTCCATATCGCTTGTATGCGCAACCAAAGTTCGTCTTTGGAAACTGCAGGACGCGGATCACGAGCGAGACGCCGACCAACCATATCCCACACGTGCTCAATAGGCGACATATCCGGTGAATAAGCAGGCCAAGGAAGAAGTTGCATGCGTTGTTCTGAACAGAAGTCTCGAACAGTCCGCGCAACATGTGGGCGTGCATTATCCTGCTGAAAGATAGCTCCAGGGATGCCTTGAAGGAAAGGAACGACTTCGGGCTGTAGCACTTCACGGACGTACCTGTTGCTATTGAGATTACCCTCAATTCGTATCAAATTGGATCGTCCATGATACGAAATCGCACCCCAGACCATAACTCCGGGTGTTCGACCACTATGTCGTTCAATAATACACTCAGGAAGGCAGCGTTGACCGGCATAACGTCTAACACGAACACGGCCATCATGGGTCCACAAATTGAAGCGTGATTCATCTGAAAAGACAACTTGGTGCCAATCAGCTCGCCTGTCTCTGTGCTCAAGAGCCCACTGCCGACGCAGCCGTCGATGATTCGCCGTGAGGGGAATCCTGTATAAAGGCACCCTTGCACGCAATCCACGGCGCAGCAGACGACGACGAATTGACGAAGCCGACAATTGTACACCTGTAGCAGTAGACCAACGTGCTGCCAGCTGCCTGGAGGAAGCTGTGCGATCATTCACCGCCATGCGGAGCAGGTGTCGATCATCGCGCTCTGACGTCACCTTCTGTCGTCCAGTGCCTGTTTTTCGAGTTGTTCGGTGCTCGTCGGTCCACTGCTTCCAAACTCGCATCACTGTGGAACTGTTCCGCTGCATACGAGCTGCTATTGCGCTATAGGAAAATCCTCCTTCTCGAAGGCCGATTATCCTCCCTCGTTCAAACTCCGTAAGTTGCTTGAATTTCTTATTCTTCCGTCGTGGAGGCATACTCAGGTCTCACTAAACGTTTGCCACTAACAAATAATCATAGACTTTTTTCAACGTCCCGCTACAGCACTTTATTTATACGCTTTCAGCATCAATTCAGAGGGCGCTGCGCGCGCCGCGCACGCGCGATGGCTCTGAAACTTTATTAATTTGCATAATATCCTATAATTGACATTTGCTGCGAATTTCATTTGATTCTGATGATTCCTTCATGGTGTTGCATTTTCTACAAACAGCAGTTTATATAACCATGAAGAGAAATAACTTTTGCTTTCCCTATACTCTACAGAAGCATAATTTCCAGAGACATCTTTCATCCTCAAAAAATGTACCTTATGGAATTTTAGCAAATGCAAACCATATGTATGATATCCTTATTAAAATTGTGTTATCAAATTCATTTTTACAAAGCGGTAACGTCATTCCTGTCAGAACAATTGTTTTGTTTCGTTTTGTCCTTAAATAAATAACGTTAAATTCCTTTTTAAAAACCAATAACATCATTCATATAACAAACAATAATTTCTTCAACGAGCCAAACATTTAATTAAAACTTGGAAGCCGAAGTCATATATGCCATTTCCACTGCTCAACCCCGTGACATTCTTTTCCTTATTTACATTAGATATGTTATGTATGTTTTGAAAAATAAAGGACATTTATGGTAAATTTGTAGTTGCATGAATGAGTGGTTAGCTAAGTGACATATGTTTTAACAAAATTTAATGAAAATGGTCTCAAATGCATAAATTGTACTCTATGGAAAAATTGTGCATTTCGCATCAGAGAAGATTTGGAATATAAGAATAATTTTTAATAAGTCTATTTTTAAAAACTAAATACGTTTTTTAAATTATAACAGCTTTCAATATATTTCTGAAAAATGAAATCAATTCCTCGATAAACTTCTCTTCAAAATGCCAAAATTATAAGATATAAATATTTTCTTTTGGAAGGAAATGCTTTTTTCAGTAAAATAAAAAACCGCATTGAAAAAAAGATACGTTTTTCGTTTGAGACGTACTCTGAAATATTATTTAAACATTTTTATAGGAAATGAAAATCCTTGCTTTTATTATTTAAAAACATAGTTTACATCGATTAAATTGATAAAAATCGAAATTTTAATTAGAATTATCTGACGTTGAAATTTAATTTTATATCGATTTTTTTCACTGGTATTTATTTCTAAGAGGGCTTTTTAAACAATGAAATTCCTACACGATGAAGACAGGAAGTATGAAAAGTTAAATTTAAATATAAGGTACAACATATTAGGATTTGAAAGTCATCATAAACTCACCGCCCTAGAACAACGTAGATGGAAGAAACAAATCAATGATCTGCATAAAAAGGAATATTGTGCAACGGATTTCTCTTTCAGAAGTTGCGTTCGAAAGTTGGCTGTTTTTGTAAAGAACATAGTTATAATGTTATGTCATGCATCATGCTTCAGGAACTTAGCTAGTTTAAAGAACGACAAAATACTGCATGGAGAATACGATGACGTCTGCAGTATTATGGACTGTTACCAAGCTTTCCGTTGCTGCAACTTTATTTGGCACTTTATCAAAAACAAATGCAACTGCTGTGGTACGTAGAACAACGATTGTGAACACAGAAGTTTCGTCCCACCGGTACTGAGTACTGTACCACGATGGGCGTATCTTTGAATGACGATTCGTCACCGTCATACGAACAGAGTAACTGGAGAGAAAGTGTTAGATGCCAATGAGCACACATCACGACAAATTCGTGTACGCTTATCCAGTATCTTAGACCTTTTTTCAGTTACATTTCCGACGAGTTAAAGTCCATAATTTTGTCCTATCTTCCAGGAATCCATGATGCTACTTTACGACAATAGTATGTATGACCACTTGTTCCGCTTGCTGTCCTGATCTTCTTCCATAATGATGGTGGTTGCCTGAATGCAAACATCTGATCGGGTGCTGTCGAGAGACCAGCCCGCCTCAACTCTCCAAACACAGTGATTCAAGATTTTTGGCATAGTTAAGCCACGTGAAATTATGTACTGATCTGTCATTCAAGCTCATAAATGCTCGCTAGATTAGAGCTGTTATTGCATATTACGTACAAACAAAGCATCTGACACAATTCCTCCTGATACACTAAACGTGTACAATAAATACTATTCCACTAATTGCTTTCAGTAACGTTTTTCGAGGCCAATGGTGTAGTTTCTATTAAACACTGACCATACCTTCAGAAATATTCACTATCTCGGAACAGTAAAGAAAAAAAATGTATATATATATTGATAGTTATTTAAACAAAATTTCATCTATTCGTGATATTTTAATAATTTGAGCACCGTAATCAATCATTATTGGAGGATTTATATCTACTCTTCTCGTATTCGAGTAATATTAACATCATAGCGTTAAGTAAGTAAAAAAGAAATGCCTTTAAATTTAAGTTCATTTATAACAGCATTTCTTTAGATGACTAGAAAACATGTAACTTCAATGTTTTTTTTTAATAAACATTCTAATTTCGTTTTTATAAAAAATACTCTTTCTTATATCATGTTAGTTTTGGCGGTATTTATTGGAGATATACTAGTATTAAACATTAAACCTCTTACTAGATTGTGGCGCATTTTATACTGAAGAATAAAAATCATTAAGATGATGCATAATTCAGTACAGTTTTGTAATTTTGTTTATCATGATATAATGACTTAAATCCATTTTTGTGCAGTGGAAATTAATTGTATGCCTTATTTACAAAATAGCTACTTTTGAAACAGATTAAGGGTTTTTTGCCACTTCAAGACTTTAGTAAAATTTAAATTTTAGGAAATACAAATTTACTTTTACACTACTATTATAAAATGCATTCTGTATATTGCTTAAATAACTTTATATTCTCTTTCCAGAACAAACATTTTTAAAGCAACGTTGTTTATTTCTAGCAATGGAATGCACTTTATTCTTGATTCATTCTTATACTAATCACAATTTTTTAGAAGAAAATATTTTCTTACATTTTTTTCTGTTTGAAATCCATTTCATGCTGTTTAAAATTGTACTCAAGTAACTATGGTTTAACTTTTATTATGATTAGTTAAAAGATTCCCAGAACTTTGACTAACGTAAAGTCTGTTGATTTCAATTATTTGAAAATAATAATTCAAGAATGGTGCTTCATTATGACAATAAAATGCAAGATATTATAAAAGTCATTACAGATTAATTTTAACAGTGCACTTTTATATAACACATCAATCAATAACTTCCGAGACTAACATTGAAAACAACATTTTTTTGCAAATTTTTTTTTTATTCATCAACATAACACCTTTTGTTAATCACCTTTTAGGGTGATACAATCGTTCCAACGCTTTTCCAAATCTTTTTTTTTTCGCAAGAAATCTTTTTTGTTGCGAGTAAATAGCGATAAACAGCTTTCTGAATCATCGACTCGTTGCTGTTTTTGTTCCATCGAAAGCAATCGCGGCACCCACTTGGAAAAAACCTTTTTCATGCTCAATTTTTCATGAAGGATAGTAAATACACTTCCATGTGATATCTGTGTCATCTCAGCAATCTCACGGAGCTTCACTTTACGAT
>BMAW01044230.1:105146-149288 GCA_019974015.1 Nephila pilipes
TTTTAAAGAATTACTCGCAAAATAGGTATTATGAGCTATGAAACAAAAAAAAATATTTTTTTTTGAAAATGTTTTCTCTTTCAACCAGTGCTTGACATTTGTTAAATTTTTAAATTATAGCATTTTGAAGATTTTAAACTTATTTGCAATCCATAACTATAAACAATTTATTCTCAAGCTGAAATTAGTCTCTTACTTCTTGTTCATAACAAAATTTACGTGGGTGCGTTAAACATTTTTTCGCTCTGTTGATATACAAAAAATCAATTTTCTCTCTCTCTTTATCTCTCTCATTCATTATTTACCAAATGCAAACTGAAGCATTGTGTGCAAGCAACATCACACAAATCGCCATTTCAATACATATCAAAATTTATCACACAAGACATTTGTTTATCTTGAAAAACGAATACGTGGGTAGTGATTAATGATTGAACAGCTTTGGATGATTTATTGAAAGTTAACACTGTATTTTTGCGAACATAAATGTATACATGGTGCAGTCATTGCGTGTTTCATGCTATTTTCGTGAAGATGTTTTGTCTCTCTCTCTCTCTTTATATATCTATGTATGTGTATATATATATATATATATATTACTTGTGTTAAGGTTGGTTATCCTATTAATTATTTATTTAATTAATTATAAAATTATAAAATAGATTAATTTTAAATGTTTCATTTATTTAATTTTTTAATTATTATTATTTTTAAGAAGTTCTTAAATTTCGCAAATTTTTTTACTATATTCAGGTTTCCTTTAATTAGTCATGAAATAGCTTAGTGGATGGCGTAACTACTGCATTTGCTTTTATATTTCTTATAATTTGATCGTAATTAGTTCACCGTTATTAGTTATTATTTTGATCACGTATCTGTATTAATTTATTTGATTATTAATAATAATTTTGTCTATTTTCATTAAATAATAGTAACTTTATCTATTGTTGAAGACCCAATATAAGTGGCGTGTGATGTGCAGACTTTTGACTGTTTCATGCAATAATTTATTGTTTGCATATCGGTTACAGTAAGAACTTGTAATTCAAATCGTTTGAAATAGTTAATGTTTCTTTGCTCGCTAATTTAACTGAGTGTCTTTTATGGATATTTTCGTCTGTATTTTATGTGTAATATTTTCACATAGAAGTTTTTTTCATGTAAAAGAATAAATATAATCAAGGGCTGAACTTGAACGTTTATTTCAAAGTTCTTGAGCAGTTAGTTTAGTTTTGTCGTTTATTTAGTGCTCCATGCTTAATGTATTCATTCACGTGGTGATATGTTCTTATATGTTTTTCTTATATTGGGATTTTTTTCAGTGTTATTAAAAACATTTTTTTTTCTTTAAACTACATTAGTTTTTAATACATAGGATTTCTTTGAGTTTACTTTTTCTCTCAAATGCTTTTATTATGAATTGGATTTTGCTTTTGGTCTCTGCATTTACACATCTTTGGTTTCATAAGCATTTTTTACAATAATATATTTTGTTCATCACTGTTTCAAAAATATTATAAATAATTTTTTGATATTTTTTGTAGTTATCAATTGATTTCTTTGTTTAATTAGCTAGACTTTGGAATTTTATATAGTTTTTATATAATATATATTGCTTTTTTTACTTTTATAGTTATATATGAATAATTATTTTTATTCATTTTTCTTTGTTCACAATGTTTTACATGTTTATTTTATTGAATTGGTAAATAATATTTTACACAATGGTACAGTAATGATTTCTTACATATATTTTTTATTTTTTAGAATACTTCCTAACTTCTGAGTAAAGTGTTCATGTTTAATATTACAAATAAATTTCAAATATATATATATATACATTCTGCAGCAAATATACCATTGGAGACAAAAATTGGCAGAAATGAAAATTATGTACAGAATAGAAAATGATTAAAATTTCAGAAAAATTGAATGATTTGTTTCAGAGTTACATAGTTAAAACTTAATGAGCTCAATAAGGTGTTGACACACCTCTAGCCTGGATGCAAGCTGCTACACGACGTGGCATTGAGAGATAAAGCTCTCTGATGGTCTCCTGCGGTATTTCTTGCCAAATTTGCTCCAATTGTAGGCTAGGTCATCAACATTCCCTGGAAGATGCAGTCGTCTTAGTCATCTTCCCATCATATCTCAGACAAGCCCTGTTGGGGAGAGATCTGGCTGGTCATGGAAGTATTTGACAAGCTCTAAAACATAGCAACACGTGCCGTACCTAGTGTGGCATTATCTTGATGAAAAATAAGGCTAGTTTACTGCAAAAGGAACGTAAGCAAAACGGTCTCAGAATGTAGTCGATGTACAACTGTGCTGCAGGTGGCCTCTAATGACGATCAAAGGAGTCCTTATATAAAGGGAAATGACACCCCAGACCATAACTCCTGGTTGAGGACATGTGTGGGCATACAAGTCACGTATGATATCCAGTGACATCTTATTCCACAGTTACTGTAAACGCGCATTTAATTCGATCAAACTCTATCGAACTTCCCGCCCTAATTCAACACGGATATGTTTGATCAGTGACAAATCTGGTGATTGAGAAGGCCAGGGAAGGTGGAAATGTAGCGGAGACAGTTCTGTAAAAGCTTTGCTGTGTGTGGGAGAACATTGCTTTGTTGAAAAATGGCACCTGGAAGCCCTGTCATGAGTCGCAACACATGTGAGTAAAAAATGTCTCGAACATACCTCTAGGCTGTCATGGTACTGTGGATCAAAATTAAAGGTGACTGTGGGTCGTATGCGATGGTATCTCATACCATTAATCCAGATGTGGGAGTGGTGTATCTCTATACAGAGAAGTTAGGATGGAGACGTTCTTCCCGGAGTCTCCACACACGTACACGATTGTCGTTACTAGCCAAATTGAATTCTGATTCGTCACTAAAGACGACATGATTTCATACGGTTACAGTCCATTCCTTCCAGCGTGACACCACACCAAGCGGAGGCAACGATGAGTGGATGTCAATGGCAGTACACCTAGTGGGAGCCACGATAGCATTTGGCCTTCACCCAGGTGTCTTACAATGGTAAGGAATGACAGAGGCCCGTAGTGAAGTTGCTGCCTGTGTATGGATGGTGGACAAACAAATAGTTGGAGGTATGCGTGCGTATCGTATGATGTGATGGCCTTCTCAACTATTTGTATGTAGAGGGTGTCCTGAGTCTGGGAATTGTGTAACAGACCTCTCTCTAGTCATCTGGTCTCAATACCTCTTCACAGTAAAGTCAGAGCGTCCTAGGTAGCGAGCTACTCTCCGAACTGACAACCTGGTTTCCATCATTCCTAATATTCTTCCCTCTATGAACTCTAACAGTGGCTCATAGTGTCTTCTATGGCGGCGTAATGACATCTCTAGTTAAAAAACATCCCTTTTCAAAAGAATAAAAACAAGCAAACAAGCTCTCCTTACCTTATTTTTAATCCGAGGGGAACCAATTACCACCCCTTCTGTTTGCATTACACAATGCACAATCGCGCTGCATTTCTAATCATTTACATACCTGTTTGACACGTATCTTCTCATGCCAAGTTTCATAACAACCAACTCTTACTCCTTGGTGCGAAAATGTTTATAGAAATAAGTATATATATATATATGTGTGTGTGTGTATATATATATATATATATATATATGTATATATATATATGTGTATATATATATATATATATATATATATATATATATATATATATATATGTATATATTGTTACGAAAATCATGTCAAAAACAGAGGATAACGACTAATGATGATTTATTGGAAATTTTCAGGAAGACACACCAATAGCGAAGCTTAAACAATAGCCGCACAAATAGAAAATACAGGACTTGTACAATTCAATGACACAGATAAAGAAACAGAACATACATTAAGTACAGTCACATTTATTACACAGCAGCATTCAGCTCATCAGCTTATCACTCCTTAATGAGGACAACCACCTCAGTAATATTCTTCATTTCCAGGAGCAGGATTCGACAATTCCCAGCAGATACTCTCTACTTCTTCGCAGATTCTCTTCTCTGCTTCAAGTGCTGATAGCTAAGTCGATTCTCCGATTAATCTCCGCAACAGTCTCCAAAGACAGATTCACTCAGTTCCGCTAGATTCAGGCCGATTCCGCAACGATTTCCAAATCTGTCTACAAAGTAGACAACAACAACGCAGATAATTGATTCCATAAATAGACCGATTCCTAATCAGACTGAATCTCCTGACTGTAGTTCTTAGCGTATTTATACATTTTCAGGCCAGGAGTGACGTCACATGGGAAAATTCACGAAAAGTCTGCAACTTTCTTCCCTTTCGATTCTTCGTTTTGGTTTCAGCACCTTCGAATGCATTCCATTTGTCGCCAAAGTCTCCAAGTTTCTAGCCAAATCATCCAATGATCTCCAAATCCGTCGCCAAGGTGAAGGGGTCATTGCTTAAATTCTCTTTTGCTATTTGGTGACATCTCTGTAAATCAACTTTTTTCTTTGTATGTGAAGGGTTGCAGGGAAGCATCAACTCATTTACTCAACTATATATATATATATATATATATATATATATATATATATATATATATATATATATATACCAGTACATACATAATAATTCGGATCATGCGTTAGGAGATGATAGAAGATGCAATGAATTAATTATAATGCAAGATGATGTACTACGTAGACATAAAGGTGGCATTTTAAAATTTTTATGAGTTTCATTTAAAGGAAATGCTCTTATGACTGTAGAAGGATATCTTGTTTACAAACTATGATAAGGCTCAAATGATTTGTTTTGAGGGAGACGGAATCAGTTACACCAATGGCTGTTTCAAAGAAGTGATTACATTTCAGGAGCAGACTGCAATTCGAGACATGTTATTTGTCTTGTTGGCATCCCATGTATGAATTAGTACAGATAAATATTTTCGAACACGAGTTAGATTATGTGACTAATAGGCCAGATATTTTTTTCACTTAAAAATTTGCTGAAAAAATGGAACATTTTGGAAAAAGAAAATGGTATCGAAAGGAATAAATAATTGAACCAAATATATAGTGAAAGAGAAATACCGAATAATTTTTGAATTCTTTTTAATGCACTGAAAAATGAAAAAAATGAAGAAAAATTATCGTAGGCTGGTTGAATTAAGTGTTGTTTATATTGAAAAGAACCCAGACTTGACAATTAAAATCAGGCCACTAGGGATTTTATATCAATCATTCTAAATTAACAGTAAAAGTAAATTACTCCTTTAAAATGTATTTATTTAAACAACTATTAACTTTAAAAGCATTTGAAGAGCATAAACTGAAGAACATTTGTTTGTTTCACAGTGTATGTTAAAGCATATGAGGAAACCTCTTCGGCATTCGGAACATCATTTATTGATTTAATGTTCTTTAAATATTTGAAGAAATAAGAAAACTAAATAAGAGCATTTGTATGTTACTTTGAAGACATTTTAAAATCATCTGTGTTATTTGAATGAAAAGCATTTTAGCAATTTCTGATTAAAATGTTAATATTGCATCAAAAAAGTGTATCATATAAAATTTGTAATGGGAACATTATAATACACAAAGAAATGTATAATTCCTCCAAAAGAACCTCCCATTTTCTTAAGAATTATTTTAATTTAAGAATTTATTAGATATTTTTAGACAAAGAAGCAATTTTTTTTATCTATTATCCCTTTTCATCTACGATTTCAAGAAATATTTAAAAATTAAATGATTCAGAATTTCCATATGATATCAAAAAATTAGATTGTCCTTGGTGTTTCAATATACAAAATAGAAAACCTCATTCATAAGAAAAGTTTTAATTTATTATGGTAACCAAATTTCGATTTTAGTACTTAAATCTGAGTTGAGATCTTTGCGTAGAGACGATTATTATTTAAAGTAACAAGAAAATTCCGGAATATTAGTGTTGTTAATGATACAGCCGAAAGAGGAATGCAATTGGCGCAAAAATTTAATGGGCTCCACTTTACTCTCTGTGAATCAATATCAGAGGCAATTTCTTCACCAATTTGTCAAAGACTATAGAAAACAGTATCCGGACTGCAAGAAGATTACTTTTAAGGGAAAATGTATTTAAATATCTTATTATAATAGATTTTTTTTTCATAGGCTCTATTAAAAATGCGGTTAGTACTTTTATATTTAAACAATATAACTTTTTACTATTGATAATAAATATACAGATTTTCAAATGCATAAATTTTAGAAATTTTCTCTTATATCTTTATTTAATCTAGAACGATGCACCCCTCCTTTATATATATTGTAGATTTATTTGATGAAATTCTAAATTATGCTAAAAAGAAATAGTGTGTTTGCCTAAAAAAAATACTATGAGCATTTTAATCCTCGTAATGAGGACATCCTTAGTATATGTACAAGTTTCCTTTGATTAGTGCAGTTAATGGATCTTTGATATATACAGCATAATTCACAAAAACGCACTAATCAAACTTAATAAGCAATGGAAATAATTACGATAACACTCACTCATCAAATACGATGCATACGATGCACACTCATCAAACATTGTAAAGCATATTTTAAGGAAAGATTAATAATTTGTTGCGCATTAATTAAAATTGCAGAATCAAGGAGGATTCTCTTTAAATTAAAATCTATAACTAATGAGCAATTACTAAGCGCTTAAATTATTACATTGCAAAATTTTATAAATTACCACGAATCATTTTACAAGAAACAATAAATTATTTTAATTTAACAGTATTTATTAAAAATATTTTAGAGTTAATTAAACATACACACATATATATGACACATATATCAGCTATGAGTTTTCAAGATCTATTAATTTCAAATATATAGATGATCCAGTAAAGGTATAAATAATAATTTTTTTTGAGAAATATGACATGAATAGTATTATATCTTAAGAAAAAATTAATTCTTTATCTGATTTAGTACATAAAGAAATTATATTACATTTAAAGATTATCAGTATTAATAAACTGAAGGTATATAACAAGGAAGATTAGTTAACAATAGCTTATCCAATATATATATATATATACATTTTTACGAACAGAATTTATTTTTATCACTGCGCAATTCAGCGCATCGAATGACCAACTCGATTACCACATTCGAATCCCATAGAGGATGTCAGGAATGCTTTAGTAAGACATAGTACTGCACTAAATCTTCCTCCTTAGACTCTTGCCGCGTTTGCAACTGCTTTCAAAGAGCAATGGATCTCACTTCCGAGTGAATTCATAGATCACATAATTGCCAGTGTTAAACATCACTACATGTTCTGTATTGTTTCTAGGGTTGATCATACTTCATAATGGTGGTCCTTTTCTTATGTTACGCTGACTCATAAAATTTGTTAATTTTGTGCATATGCTAGTTTATAAAACACCATAATATTATCTGGTACTTTATTTTCATTTTATTTCATACCTTACTATGTGTTATGTATTGTGGTTATGTTTTATTACATTCTAAATGTAACTTTTTAAGTTATAAATATTTTCATGATTTTATTTCTTAATTTATGGAAACCAGGGCAGTTATTTTATTGAGTGAAAATGAATCGTGATGTTTTCATCTAGATTTTAAAGAATTCGGAAGAGAAGAAATTAAGAAGAATTTTGAGGGTATGATCTACTACTTTCTACACTGACACTGATTCTTGAGAATATTGTTATAGTTTTGTACTTATTCGAAGTGTAATATTTCAGAGCTGTGCAAAATAAATAACATGGACAACAAAATAAATAACAGCTACACTACATCGTCCGTTAGAACGAATTGATTTTAGTCTGCACTACCTTAATCAAGATATTTATATATGTAAGCATCATGGAGACTGATAAATGGTGTCTTTCGTTAATGCACAAATTAGGACTTAGATTACGGGTGGCTTAAGATGGAATTAAAGTCTTTCTCGCATATGTTTCCCTTATATTTTGACTCAGCCAAACAACTCCGTATTTTACCATATTTCTGGTACCTTTAGGAACTCCAAATGCCTTACACATTCAACACTAAATCATAAGATATATATATCCATTAAATACTATATTTTATTCTGTTATATTATTTTGGGAAGAACGATTCCCGTTTGATGTGGATCTCAATTCCTTCGACTTTCGATTCTATCAGAAATATAGCGTCCGATAAATGGCACTCAGAATATGTAATTTAATTGAACTTCGAAAATTCTCGGGGAGTTGGCTCAAGTCTAGTTTGAATTAAATGTTATCATCGCATTTAATCATGATTTAAGACGGCTTCTGTTTTCAATCTCTTTTGATATAATATTAATAAATGTCGTTATGATGTCCAAAATAATATCTCAAATTCTAATTCTGATTTGTTTCAAGAACTAAATTTATTTTCAGACTAAATTATTTCAAAAAATTAATTTTGTTAAAAAATAAATAATTTAGAAATGGACTCAGAGAAATTTATTCAATTAAAAGTTTATTTAGATAAAAATGAAACGATTAAAAATAAATGTTCTCTATAGGAGTAAGGCAAGAATTTTTCAAAACTCACTTACCTCATTTCATTTGCAAATTATCGGTAATCTATCATTTTCAGACAAAGAATGTTAATTTTTTAAATTCCTTTAGCGTGTGATATTTTTTCTTATTGAAAACATGTGAAGTATGCTGTAATCAATAAAAAACCTTTAAACAAAGTGAAATATTCAACATTCTCTCAATAATAATAAATCAAAACTTTCTTTAAAAATACATAGATTGCTCGTCTTAATTTAAATAATTAATTACGTCCTATTTATTAAATATATCAGAATCAATATGTATGAAATTATTTTAAAAAAATTAATGACAATGTTATATAAATAAAAAAACCTATAAATAAAAAAGTACTTCATGGACTTTGACATGATGTTAAACAATAAAAACGCATTTCTTAAAAGAAAAAAAAAATGTAATAATTCTTTTGATTATAAGTTATAATTTTCTTGTCGGAAAAAAAAGATTTAAAGTAAAAAAATATTCAACGGTAGGTAAAGAAAATTAACAATAAATATTATTGACTTTTTCATCAATCAATGCATGAACGTCTAAAAGAAATAATTGTTTATACGAAGGAAAGAAACATATGTACTACAATACTGCAACTCAATTAATTTTGGATATATATTAAAAATTCAACATGTATACCAAAAATATCAGAGTTAAATGCGGAAAACTATACATTAAATTGAATGAACTTAAAAACTTCACTTCACTTAAACTTAAAAATCTAGCTAAACCAAGTAAATCCAAATAATATTAACTCAATTTTTCAAACAAAATGAATCATGTATATCAATTATATTATTAAATATTACATTACTATAGTTATATAAAATTGAATGTCTTATAAAGTGTAGTATATATTTAATAAACATATTTTATTCTATTTAGCTATTAATACAAATATTGATAAGATATTGTTGATGAATGTATGTATTTGAAAGGTTACTTTGAGTGATTTTTAAATGTTTAAATTTATTGATCAAATTTATTAAAGTGTTTATATATGTATATATATAGTAAATAGAGTTTAATTTATTTTTTGCTCAATTTTTTTTAAATTCTCGATTACTTCTTTTATGAAATATATAAAACTCTAATTATTGATACTCTTTTAATTTATAAGTCTTTTGAATATCTGAATTAAATCAGTTTAATTATTCTAAAAGTATAATCTAACTTTTACACCAGTTGTATTTTAATGAATAAAATAGTGAATAATATTCTAATTGTATTAATATAAAAAAACAGGAAAGAAAAGGAAAAGGCTTTGTGATTATACTATTAAATATACTATATTTGTTTTGTAAATTGTAATATTTTCGAATTCAATGAAAGGTAAAATTTAATTTCAAAATTTATTATAATATAATGCGGGCCTAAAATTCATGATTACATTTCTTCCGATAGAAAAGGATTTATATTGATATGTCAAGAATATTAATAATCAAAATTGTCGCTTGCTTATTGCGTTTGTACGACCTGGTCGGAGCAAAAAGTAAGGAAGATTTTTATGTATTGCTTAATGCAGCGTTTCTCAAATTTTCAGTTTTTGGGACTCAATTTTCAATCATGATTTTCATCGTTTCCTCCATCTCCCTTCGTTCTCAAACAGTATCAACTTTTACAATAATAATGTAATTTGACGTTAAATCTACGCACGACCTTAATTAAAAACCTTACGAATTACCAAGGATAAAAGATTATTGATATTTGGTGACACATGTCTTCTACAACGACGAAACTAGAATTGATGATACTCTTTTGCTCTTTGTCTTTCTTCCACCAATTTGGACATTCTCGCAGCTTCCCGAGTAGTTCCGAATTGTCTCGAGCCTTTTGGAACGTTTCCGCGACCTTGACATAAACGTGTATAAATGCTACACTTTGTTTTATTCCAGCCATGCTAAGTATAGTCGATCCTTCTACTGCTATCAAATTTATTGAGAATATATACATCGTAGTTTGTGAGTTAGCTGCAATTCATGGTATTAAATACTAACCACAGTAGATTTATATAGAATTGTGGATAATTTTTAAAGTTAGCATTAGACGATTGTGAGGCATCAACATGTACACAGTTGAGTATGGTACCAAAATTATTCTCAAGAGTACTTAAAGTTTGTATTTACCAGTAATGAAGTAAATTAGAAGAAGGCCTCTGTGAATCATTTGCTCAAAACCTTTGGTCACATACAGCATGAAATTTAATAAACATGAACAACAATTGGAAATGCTTCATAGGGAGTAAATTAACAAAACCTGACAATTCTTCGAATTAAATTTAAATTCAAAGAAAAGCAACTATTCATTTCTTAAAAACACTTTGTGAATGAAAAAACAGCAACGCCCTCTTAGTAATTTCATATAAATGAGCCATATGAATAATGGCTCATACAATTGGTGAAGAGCTTATTTTGCAGTTGCAGTTGATATTGAAGAAACTATGATTGGAGATAATTTTGCCCAATAATTGCAGTCCATACTTTTTTCAAATAATACTGTCTGTCGAATTGGTGATATAACTGAACATGTACTTCATCAGCCTTTTGAGAAGTTATGTTTCAAATTCCGTTTCAGTTCATCTTGATTGGGAAGCATATAACAATAGAGATAATCACTTCATCACCTATTTTCGATTTTATGTTGGTATGTAAGTAGCAGAAGCTCTATAATACAATGGACTCAAAGTAACAGCACTCACATTATTTGCTATTTAAAATGATTTTAAGAACAGGGTAAACACAGAGTGGAAAAATTGCGTCGGAATACTCACCGATGGTACTAGTTAAATGTCTGAAAATATTCCATAGTACTTAAGCACTTAAAACAAAATTCTCCACAGTGTGTCTGCGCACGCTGAGGGAACAACAGAGAAGTTTTGACATCCAAAGAAGAGAGTTCTAGTCTGAATAATATTCTAACGATTTTTAAAATATTTTTAAATTATTTAAAAGGAGACCTCGGAAAAATCAAGTATCTTTTCTAGACTTTATAAAGATACTCAATCTTCATTATTATTTTATTGTAATATGTTGTCATAAGAGAATTTTTTTACAACGTGTTTGTAAATTAACAGATGAATGACCTTTTTCCTATAACAGGAAAACCGCCTGGAAGCCAAGAAGTTTCTTTATGGTTCTTTTTATGATAAAATAGAGATACCTTTTCGATATATTCGAGAAATTAAATAAGTTCAATCTTCAACTCCAAAGCGCAAATTGCAAATGATAAAGTGTATGCGTTTCGTTGGAAACTGGAATTATGGAGCATTGGTTTAGTTTCCTTAACGGCGCACTAGAAGCAACATGAGGGCTATTAGCAACGGACCTCGTAATTTTGAACATTGGTCAAGTGACGAGGACGACACCTGAGTGCCCCCCCATCTAACTTTCCTGCCACACAAACGGGAGGACTTTGGGCCTCAACTGTTTAACGTGCATCAGCCTCGGCTACACAGCGGGTCTTTAGAGGCATAAAGGCTCGAATCCGTTACTCAACGAAAACCGCCAGCCGTGATTCTACAGCTAGGACCACTAAGCTACCGTTGCTGAATTATGGAGAAAAGAAAGTTAAATTAAAAGAAAAAAAAAATTAGAAATGTTTGTAAATGTAGATGAATGGGTTAAAACGTGCAAGTCTGAAGAAAAAAAGATGTGAAATTTGTTTTTGTAACTTTGGAAATCATTTAGCTATGTAAGATGCTGGTAAAGATCTTGAAGAGCAAGTAAAACTGGTTAACAGGTTTAAAAGTATTTTTTTGCTGATAATAACTTGGTAGAAAGTTGCGAAATGGAGATACTTCCAAGGTATATTATTAACATTCTCTATATTGCTTACCCCTCCTATTTAGTGTTATCACGCGTATCTCAAACTGTGGGGAGTAGCCCTAAGCTCCTAAGAGACATGCCCCACACGTTGAGAATCGCTGTCCTAATGTATTGTTCTTTAACTAATAAAAATTGCCAAATCAAAACAAATAAACAACTAATATAATGTCGCTCATTTCATATTTTTATAAAATATGAATTTACAAAAATAATACGAAAAGGCAATAGGAATTAAGAAAATCGTTCACTAAAATGTAATGAACTCTATGTTTATTCTGATTCAATTGAGCTGTTCCTGACTTAACAGAAAGTTAAATTCATACTGGACATATTTTTAACTAAAAGGAACTTTTATTAACTCATTTCAAGAATAAAATTTAAACTTCAGATAAACGGAAGATGGACTTCTTTTTAACAACTGTATTAACATAGAAGTTTCTCCCGACCATTCCATGTACATTGCCACTCATTTTCTTTTTAGTCCTGGTAATTTGAAAGTATACTTCGACAGGCATAATATGTGTCCTTCTAAATTTTGCAAACGTAGTCCTGGTATTGGGAAAAATGTCGAACATCGTATTTTTTTTATTGAAGTTAAGCAAATAATGAAAATATTTGAAAGTCCACTACATTTTAAATCAACCAACCTATAAGTTTTTTTCCAGCTTTTTCTTATAAAGCTATGTTCGCTTTATTTTAAGCTTCACTGATTTGATTTGATAACTGCCTTGTTTTGATTTCGTGACTTTACCTTCTGTTTTTGTTACTTCATCGTTTTGATTATGTAACTTCATCAATTTGTTTTATATATTTTCTCATTTATTCTTCTTCAATTTTTTTTTTTTCATGATATGCTTTGTAGTTTTTCTTTTCTTTTACTTTATTTATGTTTCTGTTACGATATTATGATGCTCGCTGGAAAATTATTTTACGCGATTTCAATAATAACAAAATAAACCGCTTCAGATTTCATAATAAGCTAAATACGCAATTTAAAAATATATAAATTCTAAAGTATTTTTTAAAAACCTTTTTTTTTTCTTTTATAATTGAATGCAATCTTATAGTAAAGAAATATTTATTCTATAATATACAGCTATGTCGAGACTTCCACTCATTAATGGCTTAAAATTAAGTTAAATTTTAAAAACTCTAATAAAAAAAGTGCTAAAATTATTATAATAATAATTTATAAAGTAAAATAGCTCTATTTTTATTTTTATTTTTGTCAATATTTTTTAATTATTATTTAAAAACTTAACAGTGAATAGTTTGCCTTCGCAGAACGAAAAGAAGTAACGAAATTTTTAAATTTATAATTTGGTACTGAGTTATTATTAAGTATAAATAATAGAAGATAATATTTCTAAAAATATAAACATGTATGTAATCATTCCAGAAAATTGGCATATTTATTAGAAATTTAAAATTCTCCCTCTCATCATCTATATTATAACTAATTTGAGCTAAAATTTAAAAGTTTATATCTAAATATTAAGATCCATATTTGTATATATTATATTAACATAAATATAAACAAACAGGTTAAAAAATAATAGATTTATCTTCTGAATACATATTATATTTCACAATAATCAGGTAATCCATATATGTATCTATAAACAATATATGTAAGCAAACTAAGACTATTCCACGATAGGAGCTTGCAATTAATTGCTTGGATAATATTTACTTATACTTTTTTGAATAAAACTAAGTAGATAAATTTTATGTTATTTCATTTTTTCCTGCAAAAGAATTTGAGTGGAAATTGTAAGCAAAATGGAGAATTACTCGCCATGAGGTAAAAAAAAATTGTTTACAATATGCTCCAGTACATACGATGTAAAAGTGAACAATTCCCGTTTTCATGCCAAGAAATAAATTTAATTCAATCTTATAATAAACATAGTATATTAAGCTTCTGAAATTCTTCCTGATTATTCAAGATGAAATACTTTTTATTATTATTTTTATACTTTCTAAGATTCAAATCGATACACATTATAGTTTTGTGATCGTTTTGTTGTGTAAAGAAATAACATATTCATTATTAATCAGTTTATGAACTCAGAAAATAAAATAAAATAAATGTTTTGAAAGGTTAGAAACTAATCTAATAGCATTAAGTAAATTTCTGAGGCTGATAATTCATATAAATCTTTCTTTTCAGTAATTAACTGAAGATAATCTCTCAAATCGATACACTTAAAGGGGAAAAAAACCCTGATTGAAGCTTTTCATAAACTTTTAAAATCAGTAGAAAGATTTTGAAATGGCACCTTAGACAAAAAAAAAATTATCATATACTCCGAGTTATAAAAAGATATTAAGAACTGTTTTTCGTTTGGATCTTTTTGATAAATGGTTTTTTAATGGATATTGTCAAGGGATTTTTTTTCAAAGTTAACGTAATTTTTTTCATTAAGAACTAAAATGTTGATCAAGTCACATTTAAATTATGCTGGGTGATGAATGCTGGATGAAAAGAATATTCAATCGATTGATTATTGTTGTTTAAGTAAATTAAATATCTCTTATCTTGTAGATGAGTGGAATTTTTTTGAAAAAAAAAAAAACAACTTTTCTGCTAGATCAGTATTTATTTGTTATAGGAAGAGGGCTTCAGATTCCCTGCCACTTAAGAAAATTTCTGTTTTATTGCTTGATGTCTGTTATATCCAGAGAATATATTAAAAAAAAACTTCACGTAAAGTTGAAGTCATAAATATTTTTTTTTTCTTTTCAAAATTATTAATTTCCAATTATGCGTATATATTAAATGCTTTTGAAAAAGAATTCCACTGGACATAAATATGTTACTATTTCAATCGTGGAAAGCATTATTTCAAATAAAGCAGATATAATTTACTACTTATTGCTATCATTAGGGAAATAAAAAAAAATTAGAAATGCTTTATTCGAATGAGGAAATTTTATACGTTTTAAGCTTATTCTGGGAGATGTACAGCAAATGTAAAGAGAAACATTAATTTATAAAGAAAGATACCATAGTTAAAGTTTTACAATAAACATAACGTTTCTTTATTATTAAAATTAAAACATTGCGTATAATCTTACAAACGTTTCTCTTTTACATAGCAAAAGACTTATTTTATATTTATTACTAAGAATTTTAAGAAACTTTTTAACTTTTATGAAATATGTACAATATTTGATTGAAAATTGAAAAAAATTTATTTCTTCCATGCAATAGATTTACATAGAAATTACATGTACCTAAAAGATACACTTATTTTCTATATAATTTGAAGTTAACTTTTCAACTTAGATCTCATCACCTAACCCGAACTTGCACCAATATATGACTTGTTGAATAAACCCACCGGAAAAGAATTCCGGTAGATGTTGTTGACATGAGGTTTTGAGTACCGTTTTCACTTCGTCAGCAGAATGAAAATAATACCACTTAATGTACTCTGTCACCTTTGGGAAGAAGGGAAAGTCGCAACGTGCAATTGGCTTGCAACCCACAGCTATCAGAAATTCAAAGACGCCTTGCAGCTTCAACTTCATTTCTCTGTTGTTTGCCATCTTCTTCTCTTCCCTGCTCAGCCATGGCATCTGGGAACAAAAATAGGAACGTGTTGTATACCTTTTAGGTACAATAAGAAGTTTAAATATCCAGTTGCAAATAAAAAGCTATGGCTATGTAGGCATTATTTTTTATTTACGCCTCGGATAAATAATATCATGTTACTCGAAGTAACGTATTACTTAAATTACTCGAATAACATGAATTATAAAAAGCAGATTTTACGTTTTATTCAAGTACTGTATTCCAAAACATCTGTTTGTTACAATAACATGAATTAAAGAATTTTATTTCGAATATAAGTTTAAGCTAATGATGCGTTATATGAAATAAAATGACTGAGTTCATAAATAGTAATCACATAGTTATCATGAAATACTCATTGTTTTCTCTTTTAAAGTGTTTATTGGTCTACGAAGCTCAAAAACGTTCATTGCATCTTCTGGAAACTTTGCGATGTAATAAACAGTGAAAATAATGGCTTCTTTTTTTGCTTCATCTACACTTAATGTGTGTCATTTATCAAAATAGAGAAAGACAGAGAAGAGGGGAATAAAGCGGGAAAAGGAACGTTAAAGATAGGCAATAGACATTTTACCCATTGAATCACTGCAAAAGACATTTTCCTCATTCAATCACTACATTGCCGTATCTTTTTCGGAACGCAGTAGTGCATTGCAGTTCCCTTTCAGGGATGACTCATAAAAAGGTTTTAAATTGATTTCTCTTTTTACTAAGAAATTAATCTTATTAACTCTAGCGGGGTTATAGGCTACTATTCTAAGCAACTGCCATTCTGGTCACAATACCAAAACGTTTATATATTTGCTTTCCTTATATATATATATATATAATTCCATTCAGTCATGGAGAAGGAACACTCATAATCACATTATTTCCATTGTTCTAAATTTTTGCTTTTCTTTCACTGGGGTTAAGTTTCCAGTTACTTAAAAGATTTTCTTGTTTTCCAGCTTAATTTTAGTTATTAATTTTATAACAGTTATAGTAATTTTACTTTGAGATTTTTTTTAATAATTTATATAACTATATAGTGTCTTGGATTTTAATGTAATGAATTTATATGATTTACATAATTACTTTGTTTATGATTTGGTAATTTGTGAATTACAATATTGATTATTTATATATATATATATATATATATATATCCATAATAGGAGATTTATATGTATACAAACTCAAACGAAAAAATTAAATGAAAAAAGCAATAAACTATCAAATTATCAAAAATCAAAATTTCAATACAACCGATAAAAAAACCTCACCACCTTAAACATCACAGAAAATTCAGGAGAAGAAGAAATATTCAATAATATACTATAGATATAATAAGATAAATATATTTAAAATTTATACAAACTAAATTAACAGATATAATTTATTAAAATTACAAGAATACCTGCTTTTAAATTTTTTAGATAGTAGAAGAAAAATGAACATGCATTTTTTTAAAAAGCAAACGTTTGGAAATATAGAAAATTATATAACTGCAATAATAAAGAAAGGAAACTAATTGAATGATTTTATATAAATAATCATTTTAAATTTATTTTATGGTTATTTATAATGCAGTAATATTTGAATTCTAATTTTATTTCTTTACACATATTTATTACCACTCACTCGCTTTAAATTTTAAAACCTGATGGATAATTTTAAATGACCCTTTTAACATTTGTACAATTAGAATTATTGCAAATGGAGTTGCAAGGTTTGATTGCTGTCGTATCGAGTTATCGATGTTATGTTGTCACGGTCGATGATAAATGGATTCATCATTATACGCTGACTACCAAGCAATAATCGAAAAAATTGGTTGTTTTACGAATCGCCCCCCCCCCCCCCCGAAAAAAAAAAAAAAAGTCGAGAATGGCATCATTGGTCAGAAAATTTTGACGAAAAATTTTTAAGGTGCGAAAAGCGTCATGATGACGAATACGAATAACTGAGACTTAAACAGCTATCTAATGAGCCAATATACTTACTAGAAGCAAACCATTTTTGATGCGGCGAGCACCATGTATTGGAATTTCTAAGGACTTATTGAACGACTGTCCATATTCTTATATTTATAATGGAACTATATTCTTTTGTGATTATATTCTTATATTTATAATAGAAAATGAATGAAACATATTAATGAACAGTTATAATAATCAATCAAATAATAATCAAATGAATATAATTGCTTTGTATTTCTTTTAATAATTGACGTGATATATTTATTAAATTATTACAGTATATTAGTAAAATAATTTGTTTTATCACTATTGCTTTATGCTTTAAAATAACTCGCTAATTAATAAAGGTATTTTATTTAAAGATAATAAAAAGTACATAATAAAAGTACATAATCATAGTTAATAAAAAGTACATAATCATAGTTAATAAAAAGTACATAATTAACTAAAAGAATATTATACATAAAATAATCTTTAATATTGTAGTTCATTGCTTAAGTTTTTGTTAAATGTAAATGCCTATTCTTTATGGAAATGAATAATTTTAAAAAAGAACAATTATGCATATAAGATACACTTTTAATGATCAATTATTTTTCCATATCAGTAGAATTTTTTGATGATAATTTTTTTGGTTATTAATGTCATTGTTATGTGATAATTGATAAAAAATTAACTTAAAACGAAACATAGAAATGTCTTTTGTTTCTTTTAATGGAAATAGATTTGAGTGCAATCGGTCTTTCATTTACATTTATCATTCTTTTATTAAAAATGTAACGAACTTTTACTGTATGCATACTTAATTATAGAAAACTTAGCATCAGAAGTTATTCTCTGGTATTATGAACTTTAATCAGACATTTTTCTATTTGAAAATATTGATATGTTTTATCTAATGCATATAGCATTCGTAATTTTCAAGAATGTATTAATGAAGAGAGTCTTTTTAAATAAACATTTAAAGGCAATTTTTAAAACCACCTTTTCTCTTTGAAATAAGTGAAAAGAATATTATACATAGTTTTTGAGTTATCTATACTTTGTGAGACATTCTCAAGTACTTTCATGAGTTATTTTCATCCATTTTGGTATCTGAGAAATAATTTTCTCTTACCATATTTTCCGAAAATACTTTTGTAATCACAAAAAACATAGAAAACCTTCATAATACTGTATTTCTCTTATTTTAACGTTAATTAACTAAATTTTATTAAAATATTTTCAACAATAATAGTTTTGGCACAGATAATTCTTACTAGGAACTGAGATAAAAATGTCAATACAAACACATAATGGCGTAGCAAAATTTTTAAATTGATGCATCAATGTATTCATGACATACTATAAAGATCGATATAATTAATCACTTACAGAAAATAAACTTTATTTTGACAAATTTAATTATTCTGTGAATATTTATTATTATTTAATTTGGACTTAAAAATTCCTAATATCTAATCATTATGTCTTTCAGGACATCAATTGTATATTTTTTCATTTTCTCATTAGAGTAAAATAATTCAATCTAGACTTTGGACTATTTAATTAATGGCTTTAAGGTTTCTCCACTTGATTATATCTGTCTATGGTTGTCCTAATGATATATGAAATTTACATCGATTATATTACTAATTATTTAAATATTAATTCCCTGAACTGTTTAATTATTTGAAATAAAGTAAAAAACTGATTCGAAATATGCCATTAATAAGCTAAATATTCTAATTTTAGTTATTGTTGTGGTTGAGATTTTAAACATGAAAAAATCAGATATCGTCAAAATATGTTATTCATGTATATAAAAAATATATAACTGTTAATTTTTAAGAAATTATATTTTATAGAATACATTGAATTGCGATTTTTAAACACATTGCATTGGCATTATAAGTTATATTGTTTTAATGTGAAAAAAATTATATTAAATCTAAATATTGGAAGTAACTTTCAAAAGCTTAATATAATATATCAAACGATGCTAATAGCAGCAAGATAAAAAAAATACCATTACATTTGAAAGTCGCAGAATGCTTGCTAGGATACTTGTGCGACAAATATTCTATATCTAGTTATTATTATCGTTGCTGTTTTCAAACATGAAAGAACTAGAGTTCATCTCTCTCTCTCTCTCTCTCTGTATATATTTATATATATATTATGTAAGCAGAATATTCATAATCGCTAAATTAAATAAAATTCAAATATCTAAAAATTATATCTCATTTTATAGAATACCTTAGACTTTGACTCAATATTATTCAAACCGCATTGAAATTATAAATTGTTTTATAGTGAAACAAATTTAATTTATTACATTAATCATAAGAATCCAGAGATTACTTTCAAACACTTAATGTAATATATCAAACAATATTAGTTAAGTTAAAGGCAGTCAGTACTTAGGAAGCCAATCAGGCGGTATCATTTTGTACCTTTGAACCTGGTGCTCTAATTAATAACTAGTGTCCAAGTCGAGTGGCTGGCTCAACGCTGGGCAACAAATTAACTTCCTAAGCGAACTTGGTACCCATTTATTGAGCCCCGGAAGTAGAAGTGCTGAGTTGACCTATGACCAGATACCCATGACGAAATGAACGGGAATCGCATCTGGGACGGCAATGCTCGCCGCAGTCAGACATGTTATAAACGATATTATTAGAGGAAGTTAAATATTTCCCCTAAGGTTTGAATATGGCAATATAACAACTAGAATAATTTTACGCCAAATATTTTTATTCTATTTATTAATATTGTTATTTTTAAGCATGAAATTACAAAATAATGTTCGTCAGTATATATTATTCATGTATATAGAATATTTATAACTATTTAAATAAAAAAACACACACGCATACTATAGCTATATATAACACATCGATGAATAACTCCCGAGTCTAATTTTGAAAACAACATTTTTTTTGCAAAATTTTTTTTTATTCATCAACATAACATCTTTTGTTAATCACCTTTTAGGGTGATACAATCGTTCCAACGCTTTTCCACACACAATTTTTTTTTTTTTTTTGTTCGCAAGAGATCTTTTTTGTTGCGAGTAAATAGCGATAAACAGCTTTCTGAATCATCGACTCGTTGCTGTTTTTGTTCCACCGAAAGCAATTGCGGCACCCACTTGGAAAAAACCTTTTTCACTTCACTTCAAAAAACCTTTTTCCTGGTCCGATCGACTTAAAATTTTGACACGTTTCAAGCAAAGGTTAGTACTCTAGAAAGACCTGGTTACTGGTTTACTACGAGCACCATCTCTGAGTTAGTTTCGGGAGTTATTGATCGATGTGTTATCTACTCATTATATTTCATTCGTCTACCAATACTATACAAATCGGTTCGGGATTGTATATTGTTTTATTATTAAAAAAGTTACATTAACCATAAAACACCGTGGAGGTAACTATTAAAAACTAAAAGCAACATTTCAAAACAATGTTAGTAAGGACAAGTTAAATAAATATTTTAACGTTTGAAAATTGCAGTATGACTGCTAGAACTCTTTTACGGTACGAGTATTGCTTTCCTTCGCCAAACATCCTAGGGGAAATCCACGATTCCATGTTATAATAAATAAAGACATTGCGATAAGCTTCCCCACGAATTATCAGAAGGAACGTAATCGGAATCCAAAATGCAATTATGGAATACCGGACTGAGGTTTCCTTAATCCGTACTAACGGCCGGATCAACGACGCGTGATGAGATTACGATGGACGGTTTATTAAGGAATCTTTGTCGTGTGGGAGTGAAGCGGTAAGAAGCATACGAGATGTCCGTTCCTTCAGGGCTGTTATCTGGACACCGGAAAATTATGTGCACTACTTTGGGAAGTTTTACCGAAACGGAAGTTGCAATTCTGATTCTGTTTTGACTCGTGGCGAATTCTTAACAAAACCCTCACAAGAAGCAGACGAATTGTTTTCAAGCTGCTGGAATAATTTGGGAAATCAGAATTAAAATCATAGTCACTTGTTAGTTTGAATATCCATGTACTTTAAAATAAATATGTTTACAATTGTTCAGCGGTCTTCCAATATTAAAAGAAAAAAGAATAATTAAAATTTATATTGAAGATAATTGAGACTTGATCAACAAGGAAAGAAAAAGGTTTTAAATTATGCCAAATTTAAATAATTCTTTCTTTTTTTAAATTAAAAGAAGTAGAAGTTATATTTTAACGTTGAAATAACTGTGTAGTTAAATGTCTGAAAATCGCATACCTAAACATAAATAAATATGAATGAGCAATTAAAAACTATAATCTACATTTACATTTGTTTCGTACATTTTTAGCTTTAGGAACCTCTCGAATAAAATTCATTTACATATATAATTTTAAAATTTTGCTGGATACTAAAATCACAATATTCTGTACACTGAATATAATTATTAATTCCTAACTTGAATTTAATAAAATCTACAAAATTAAGAATTTATGACTCAAAACTCTCTGAATTCTTTCACTTGTACTATGTAATATCTAAATTGAGGGCATTTTTATTTAAAAAAAAAAATAAAGTTCACTATGTAGTAACTAATCTCACTTTATATTGTGTAAAATACCAGCATTATGAATAAAGTAAATGTTGAAGAAAATGTATCAGAATCCTGAAAAATCACATTCTGGGAAAAACGCAATTAAAGAATATTTCTTCTATGACATAGCACTCTCACTTACAACTTTGAAATTCAATTTCTTAGAGTTATATTAATCAAATTTAGGAGTCGGCCTTTTGTTGATTAAATAGTTGTATCATTTATGAATCAGCAAATCGCCTCCTATTTTTAAACAGCAAAATGATAAAAATGCAAAATGTGAAATATTTTTATGTTTCTTTTAACTTACTAGAAATTTATTCAGGTAATTTTTTCTATTTGAATTAGTTTGAAAATAGAGTTTTAAAAATAAATAAAAACATTAAATTTATAAACTTAATTCTAAATTAAACAGATATTAATTTATAACAGTATTATAAATTAACATTCATACTCTTTCGAATTTATTCACAATTATCATCAGAGATTAATTAAATTAGGTACAATCTCATTATTCTAACGTACAATTAAATATGTGGAAACACAACTAACAACGCGGAAATTAATTTTCCTAGTAAGAGATATAATAAAGTGTAAAAGACGGGATTTAAAACTAGTTTTCAAGAATAAAATATTATTGCAATATTTGTTCACTGACTCAAGAAATATTCCAATTTTTTTCCATAAGTAACAGTTCTGAGTAACAATGCGTAATGGATTGAAGCATTCATCAGGTAATTATTCACTGCTTAAGCTTTCAAGAACTTTATCTTACACTTTCGGATGAATTACTCAAATTTGAAGGAATTTTACGTTACAGAAAGTATTAACAAGTATTTAGAATTCTTGAACTCTTTAAAATCGTATAACGTGAAAAATGAGAAAAATGTAGTAATATTGCTTATGGAAAAAATGCGTTATTTATTTTGATAGACATTCTGAAACTAATATCAATAGATTTACGAAATATTAATTAATTGAAAAATAACTTTTAATTTATGTTAACATCATAAAGTTGTATGCAATATATTAAGTAAGAAATTTATATTTTTTTTTATTGTCTTAAAAATTGAAATGCTGAAATGTTTCTGAAGCATTTGCTACAGAGTTTTCCTTTGATATTTGTCAGTCTTAATTTAATTGTTGCTAGTAGCCCAACTGTATGATCTACTAAAACAGTAACAAAGCACATTTATTTTACAAATTTGACTTAAAAATATATGAAAAAGAACATTGAATATGGAAATTAAGTAATTGGAAAAAGATTTGTTATTGAGTACTTTACTGAAATTGTATTGCATGTTCTTGCTTTTAAAAAATATTTTTCTTGTCATATAATAAAAGGTGATATCCCATTGAATAAAACTGTTTTATTTCCTATTGATATAGGATTTAAACCATTACATTTTGCATTCTATTTTCTTTTCATTGAAACGTGTTATATAAGGTATGTTAAATTAATGTTTAAGTAAACATTTTAGAGCCAACAAAATATATATTTGAACCAAATGATATATTTATTGTAGAAATAAAATGAACCATTTTAATTTATATAAAATGACAGCTTTAACATAAATAAAAAGAATTTGGCTCATATTTCTTAAGCGAATTAATTTTTATTTAATGATTTTGTATTAATAATTAGATTTTTATTCTATATGCTTTAAAATATCTAAGAAGAAATATAAAAGTTAAAAAAACTATAAGTTTCATAAGAAAAAACAAAAATACATTGAAACTAATTTTAATGAATATTTTTCGTAGTTCTTCCCAAAAGTGAAAATTTTTTCATTTATTATTCAAAATTCTCTTATATTTGATTTCATTCAAAGGAACTGTAATATTTCTCTTTATTAGATGTTGTACAGTAAGAAATATATGTATTGCTTATTATAACCTTTATTTACTGTACTAGAATATCTACTATATTAAATTTTCATTTTAATCCATTTTATATAATACAATCAAAACCTCTGACAAATTTCTTTTTTCCAAAAAAAACATTAATCAGTATTTTACTTACATCATCAAAGCCAGGGAGAATATTATTTGAATAAATTAATTGAATGCTTGCATAAAATGTTTCTTTGTAACGATTTGTAAAATAAATTGTTTGCTTAATTTATCAACTTAAGTTTATGAAGTATAAAAGTATCTTTATTTTATAAAAAGTATTATCATATCAAATAGAGATACTAACTTTTATTACTAATTACTTTATTGAGTTGCTTTATTACTTTTAATTACTTTATTGAAAAAATAAATATACCACCATTTTAAGTAAAATATTTTCATTAATTTCTTTACAAAATTTAATTTTAATAAAACCAGCAAATTTTCATAGAAAATATAAATATAAAAATAGAGACATATATTAACACATACATACGGGTTCATCCAAGGACGTAATTACTCTCTTTAAATATACATATCCATACAAACGCACCTATATAAATACAACATGCACAACATACGACTTACTTACACACACACTCATACTAGTATATAATAAGAAACCTAATTCTAAAGCCTATTCAAATTTATTTCTACAGGTTTAATGATAAGTCTTACATTTGGATATTAACTTGTTTCATTGGGAATTAAAGTATAAAACAGTAAAATTGGTCATTCAAATACTTAAAACGAAATAGCTTTTATCAATTGTTTTTTCACTGATAAACTTTTCTTACAAATAAGTCACTATATCTGTATAAGATTAAGAAGATTATATGCATCTGAATTTCTAATTTATTTCATGAAAATATACCTCAATATTAGAAACTTATCAGGGCTGAATACATTACATGGATAACATTAACGTACAAATTTATCTGAATTCGTTAAAAATAATTAACTTTTAACATACATAGAGTTCAAAATATAGCTTGCGAATAAATATATTTAACAACCTATTACATCTAAAATGAATTATACATACATTTATTCTAAAAAAAAGCTTTCATATTCATAGATGATACAAAAAATTATCTTTAATTTATTTCCAGAGATCCGATGAGTCTAATGACTTCATTTCCTTCATCTCCTTTATAATTAGATTAGAAATACATATCAAATAAATGAAAGATATATTTTAATATGGAGCGTGTATGACTACTATCCGTAGAATACATACTCAGTAATAGCTTTGTTTTATAATCTGAAAATTTCAGGATGTTGTTAAATAAATTAAGAAAACTAAGTCTCAGAAATGTTAACTAAAGAAAATAGATGAATAATTAACTGATTTTAACGTCATTAAGATTAATGAGAAATATCTAATTTCTTCACCCTTTAACTATTTATCAAAATTAAGTTAGATATAATGATAATATTTAAGAAATCTCATCATATTTCACTCCTAATACTACATTTTTGGAAGAATAATATGACTTTTTTATGTAGTATCGTCCATCACTCATATAATACTTCATTTGTGGAAGAATAATATAATTGTAGCCTTATAAGATTACATTCCTTTTTGATAGGCTTATGAGTTATGAAAATTTAATACTTTGATTACCTTCTTGAGAAATGAGTATTTATGTGTATACATTTCTGTAATAATTTATATTATGTAAGTTGTAATATATTTCTGTAATAATTTATATTATGTAAGTTGTAATACATTTCTCAGTAGGAAATAAACGATATAATTTTTACAATAGTAGCAGAATTATTAATGTGTAATATTGGAAGAATTTCACTCATAATGAATATTGAAAGAGATGAATAATGTAATATTAAAATAGTTTAAATCTTATAAACATTTTGGGTACGTTTTAATTGCTTAATTAGCATAAATTACTAAGATAAATTATCAATTAATATTAAATTAGTGCATTATGAATTAAATTGCACTATCATTAATTGAAATATTTTTGTTGATTTTCCTATACTTCAATTATACTCGCATTATTTGAATCTAATTTTTTGTTGGTATTAATTATATTGCAAATTAAAATTTTATGCGTATCAATGAAGCAAATAAATAAATTTTGTTTATATTCGTACGCAGGTCAGTAATCTGACACTCCGAATATGTAGCATATATTCTTTAACATATTCACTAAATTATTTATGAGAGGTTAAATTTTTTTCAATTGGATCATAACTTATTTATTAAGAAAATAAATTTGATTTTAAATTGGCGTAGGATATTAGCTTATAAACATTTATTTATATTTTTATGAATATATCCACTTTTTTTATTCACATAATAATATTCACTATAATCATGTACTCTTTTATTTCCAGTCATCATTATTATAAGCCCATATTTATTCACTTTAAATATTTCCTCCCTTATTTAATTTATTATAATTATATCCACTTTTCCTTTTATCCATTGTATTCGTAATGCACATTTCATTTATGAATGTTGGGATTTTCAAGAATTTCTCTTCTCTAACCTTGGAAGCTTATTGGCAATCTATGATTTGCATAAAGTTATAATTTCTTCCTAACCATAACGAAATATGAATAGGTAAATTATATACAAATAAAAAGTGTAGTGAATTGCATTAGAGAAAGTAATATGTAAGAGAAATAGAACTTCTGAAAGAGTAAAGCGAAGGAAAATCGAGGATAATTTCAGGCTGATAGATATTCGTAAATTGAATTGAACCATCGTAACTAATTGTTTGGATTGAAGCGACTCCTAGATAAAATACTAATCTTGAAATCTGCTGATAACGAGAAATGTTTGAGTCAGATCACGTGATTTATTAAGCGGAGACTTTAATTTTAGAATATAAATTAAGATTGACTGAAATAAGAGGGATTCAATAGAGAGCAACCTTATATATTCTTTTGTGGTTAATAAATTGTTTTGTCCCACTCGCAGTTGTCATGTCATATCACAATTGTCATGTCACAATTGTATTCGCTGTAATCATACTCTAATTACTTTAATATTATTTTAATCACTTCCCTTTTGTTAACAGTAATCATATTCATCTTTCGTTTTATTTGTTTTATTTTATACTATCTCTTTGTATGAAAAATTACATCTTTACTCTAAAGGGAATTGATAGCTTGATTGCAAAAGAAGCGAATTGGTAATCGATTTATAGATTATCTGAATTTCCCGATTCCTAATAATCGAATGCAATAGTAACAGCCTAAAGTCCCGACGCAGTGTAGATAAGGATACAGGGAACTTATTTTAGACTCTTTATTAACCGTTGTTTAATAAAGAGTCTAAATTTCCGCAGCACTACGTGATGGGTAAAAACAGACAGTTAGGAAATACTCTATAAACAATAAAAAGCAATGGGATAAACTTCTTCATGTAGAAAATTCCTTTTATTTCCCAGACTACTGGGGAAAAAAACCTTTACAATAATCATTTGATTCATTCTGAGACAGTCTCCAGACATTCTCATGGGTTAGATTAGGCTGATGGTTTCTATTTCTGAGAATAAAAGTTATATTTTTAGAGAAAATAAATAAGCCTGTTTTGCTTCTTCAGATGATTCATTATCAGTTTCATAATTTTGTTGGAATTCACGAAGAAACGAAAAGGAAACCGTATTATTGAAGAATATATATCTTTTTGTTTTTGAATAAATTTATCTAAACTTAATTATCAACATACTTTCTTAATTTTATTATCTTTTAAACTATTCATATATTCTATAATATTTACATATTATTGTGTTATCTTTAAAAAAACTGATTTAATACTTTACTAAATGGTAAAATTAAAATTCTCATATATATATTAGATTTTATTAGTTCTATAAGATTTTTATTTAATTTTTGGAAATATTTATTTCTATCGGGAAGTAAAGTTATTCATTTAGATTTTTCTATCTTTTGAAATATTGTGTAGTTTTTTTTTTAAAAGAGAGAAAATACTAAGCGAGACTTTTTTTTATTAATATAACCAAAGTCTCATACAATTGTCTTGTAAGTACGAAACACAGTTGGATGATCACATTAGAGAAACGTCAAAATATTAAATACAGGATTTAAATTTCAATCGTATTTGAAGCAGTAGTCAATGATTTATCTTAAGTGGCTTACAGAATTTAGTTAAGAATTCATGACTCTTCCTCTATTAATCATTAATTTTTCACCGGCAATAACAACAATGGTAGACACCAAAAACTTCCCCCATGAACTTTTTTTTTGTCTTATTTAACCCATTAATATACAAAATCCCATATTTTTCATAAATATGTATTGAATCTTCCATTTTATTTGCCTTTCCAGTAATTTGTGATTTTTTGATATGTATCAACTTTTAATTATTATACTGTACTACTTAATTAGAGTAAAAAGAAAATTGAAAATCAGTTTAGAACAAACTTGTATAACAATAATTATAAGATAATGTGTATACGGACAATTGAAATTTATAAATAAGGAACAGTGAGTTGTAAGAAGAAATAATAAAATTATAGAGAACGATTGGTAAATTGTAAATACCTAAAGGGCACTAAATCTCAGTTATATATAAATCTACTACTTCATGATTCCAAATAAATTTAGAAATATCTATTAATTTTTAATAATATCAATTATAACTCCATTAGAATTTTTAATTTCTTTAAATTTCAAAGAAAACCTTCTACGTAAGTATTTAAATTTAAAAAAAAAAAAAAAAAAACTTAATTATGCTATATTTAGATATTCTTCTGTTTTTATTCACATTGTTAAAGAAAGATTTCTTATTATTATATTATTCCATCTTAAATTATTTTCAGGCGAAAGAAGGTATGAATAGTGAGCAAATAATACATTCAGTCAAACTTTGTTTTACATGTATAAAATTTAAGTGAAAGATAACTGTTGAAGTAAATGTAAAAATTCATTATTTCAATGAATATGTATTGAGGTATATTATTTTTAATATCAAATTTATGCTACTTTAAAAATAGTTAAATGAAAATATTATTCAATGATGTGTTAAAACTACAATTAAATATCAACTTAGAAATATTCAGTTACAAATATTAAAACATATTTATAAAACTTCTATTGGGAGATACACTTCGAAGTATTATGTCAAAATTGTCACTGTGGTTTGATTTTTTTCATTCGCACTTAAAACGAAAATGATTTTTTATCATAAATGAAAATATTCATAGAGAATAACATTAATACACACAAGATGATTATACAACAGTTTACGTAATCAAAAGGGAATTGAAAAGACACTTTGAAAGGATATCATTCTTTTAAGCAGATTATGTTAAATGTAAATAATACTAATTAATATAATGAAGGATTAATTAAAAGAGATTATTAATTTGCTATTTTTCGGAAGTGAACCAGTAGATACACTAACAAAATTACATAAATATGCTTTATATCGTAATGAAATATAAAAAAATGGAAATTGTTTTGGATATTTAAAACGTATTTTTCATCACAGAATCTTCAATAAAATTTGAATATAAAATAAAGACATATATGAGAGAGAGAGAGAGAGACTATGTAATGTGATGAATTTACTCGTATTTCTGTCGGAAAACTTAATGGGAAAACTGTACTTAAATTTCAGACGCATGACCATGAACATAATTTATAATCATTTTCCAGAAATTTCTCCCGCAACCGTTTTATACGAAGTATGGCTATCAAATAATGAGACTGATGCTGCTGCAGAAAAATTACATATTCCATAGACCAACAGCTGTTTAGCATGAAGCCTTCTCTTTCGAAGGCAGTGCCTCTCGTATCTGTAAACAAATACGTATACCAGTAGTCTTCCTTCGCATTAGAGTTATTCTTTTTTATTGTTTCGCCGGAAAAATGATAAATATAACAATAGAGCAGCGAATTATTTTTAAACTTCACATTAAACTTCGAAACACAGCTACTGAAAGTAATAATTTATTGAAAGAAGTATATAACAGTGAATGTTCATTACTTGCAAGCATTTTTGAGTAGCTTAAGCCTTTTTAAGGTGGCTGTGATGTTGAAGTTTACTTACTCCCGGGTCACCCATCCAAGTCAAAAATGAATGACAATATCGAAAAAACTGAAATATGGCTCGAGCGAACCATCGGTTACATATTCGAGTGACTGTTGAGAATGTAGGAACTGACAAAGAATCCGTATGGCAAATTATTCCTTTAAGAAAATGCGCCGACTCATTCCACATTTTCTGTCAAGAGGTTTCTAGACATGTACAACATCCTATTTTTAAACCATTCACCTTATTCTTATAACAGCACATAATCATCAGGCTACTTTCAACTTAATTGTAATAAGAAATTCATTCGAAACCCATTTTCAGTAGAATAAAACTAGCTAAATAAACTGCACATAATAACAAAAACATATTATAGTTTTCTAAAAAGGACGAGAAAACCTTATTAGGAAATATTTTAGTCTCATATTTACTCGTCTTAGATCTATGCTACATACCGTTGGAACATTACAATAACTAAATAAATGACGAATAGAAGGAGAATTGATCGGTTCAAAACGCAAAGATAGAAAATATGCAAAAATATTTGAAATACTGTGGGTTTTATTTGCAGAGAAAAGCCATAATACAACAAAGTGATAGATTTTTTTTGTCTAAAAAATGATCTTACATTCTGAACGCAAAAAGAGATTTTGTTACGAATGAAACGATAAGTAATTTACAGTTTAATGCTTTATAATTTTTGGAATCAAATTGGGTGGGGAATTTCAGTCAAAATATTTTGACAAAAATAATATAGTAATCATTGCATGAGTTATAATATACATTTATAAAATCTTAAAACAAATAATTATCAATCCTTTTCTTTAATTTTCTTAATGAATTATACGCAAGTACACGAACATAATATATATATATATATATATATATATATAAACAAAATTAAACAAAGATGCAAGTTATAGCCAATGAAACCATATTGAAAATATTATTTAAAACTAAAAAACTAAAATACTTCAAAACTAATTGAAAAAACCTATAAATTTTCAAGATGATCAAAAATAAAATTAAAACTATTTTCTTAGGTTAAAAATAAAGAAAAATTCTAAGAAATAAGCAAAAAAAAATTACTTAAATACTATTAAACATAAAAATATGAAAACAATACAAATATAACAAATTAATTAAAAATTAAAACCAATTATAAAAACCAAATTTTAAACATCATAGCATAAATCAAGAGAAATAATAGTAGTAAAACAAAAATAAAGATAGTGTAATTTAATAATGTTTTACATTTTGGAGTAGAAAATGTGTATTGAAACTAGTTTTATAGATCTAACCATCATATTTTCACTAAATACACTCTCATGAAAGGTATAGATCAAGAATAGTAGAAATAAATAAAAAAAAACAGAAATTCAATAATAGAAAAAAAAATGAAACGTGAAAACCAATACATTATAAACGCAGCAAAATGTTTAGACATAAAAATAATATTTATCAATCATAAATAAAATAATATTTATCAATCATAAGACAATATTAATAACCTATATTTGTAAATCTAAAAAAGTTTAGCTTTTACCTTTAATATATTTCTTGTTACCTAAACATCCCATTATCGCGCAATAGCAAATCCAGAAACACACCAAAATTTTTGATTGATAGATTGATCGTTAATTAAAAAAATAGTTACTGAAAAATAACTATAAAAACAAAAAATAAAATCGCATACAAAGTTATAATTCAAAACTTTTAGAAGTTCATAAAACTAAAAATGTAACGATCTTTGCTTATTAAAAATAATAAAACACTTTGTTGTAAAAATGTGTCTCCATGTGGTGATAAGTTAAAAATTAAGGAAAAATTACAAAAAGGTCATTGTAAATTAATGTTATCAGTAAAAATAGGTAAAAATAAATAGAAACATTACCCTGGCTGTAAAAATATTATATAAATACATATACGTGTAAAAGTACATATATTTTACTAAGAGAGAAAAAAACAGTGTAAAGGGGTAAAAAACTCTTATTACAAAAAATTTAGGAGAAAAAAAAACATTTTAGAATGAAATGAAAATTAAACCAAATATAAGTAAAATTAGACTATTTTAAAAGATTTTTTCATTCATGTCATATTAAAATATACGAATTACATTAATCAAAAAAATTAATCTAATTTATAATTATTAACTTAAAATTTTAATTTAAAAATTGACAGGATAATCATTTTTTACGCAAGTATTATAGTAATTATTTAAATTATTTTGAAAATTTAGAGATTATCTAATTTGATATTTATAGTAAATATTTATATAAAGTGTTTCGCTCACATATTTAAACTTAAATTACTGTAATAATACCAATTTATTCCAGAGTAAGATTATTTTCATTCTGGTCATATAAATTACTGAAAATCCTGTTATCAACTGTTTTTAAATTAACATCTAAAAATCTGTTTCATTAGAATATATATAAGTTTTATTCAAATTTAAATATGATGGATTAAAAGATATGTCTCTTTTTAAATATGGTTTGAAATTAATTTTAAAAACGATAAAATTATCAATAGATCTGAAGAACTAGATATCATTTTTGTCTATAAAATTATGTTCATAGAAATGTAAATATATTTCAGCAATACTATTACTAATATGAGGAATGTAATTAATTTGTTTTATAGTTTTTTTCTTTACGAATAATATTCTATAAATAACACTCATTATATATATATATATATATATATATATATATATATATATATATATACATACACAGAGAGAAATAATAATTCAGAAATATGTAGAAATAATTTTACATAATTAACTAAAATTGGTATCGAAACAGGAATTAAAATAAAAAAAAATATATCCCAAAACTTACAAAGAAATCATAGAAATAAGTATTTTATTTGCCACAATTCTAGAAAAAAAGAAATGGAAAAAAATTCAAAACAAAACAATTAAGGATGGCATTAATACACCTGAAAGAGTTCTAAACGAAAAAAGAACGGCAAAGTGATGAAGTTTTTATCATAAATAAATACAAATAAAAGCATGAAAAGCAAAGAAAAGAAACCTGTAAAAAATGAAATATAATATCTTTAAATTCTGAATCAGGTTTTTAACAGATTAGTTGGATCAACAATTTCTAACAGGTACCCAACAAGTGTTGAAGAAAAATGTAAACCAAAATGTAAACTCTATAAATTTAAAAAAACAAGATGCAAAAGAAGTTAAATAAGAAATAGAGTGATATATATATGTAGAGAAAAAAATATACAATAAGTTTGTGTGCATAATGAAAATAAAAATCGAAGAAATTAAGCAACAATGCAGGCAGATTAAAATATATTATAAAAACTTATGTTAAATGTAATTCATAGTAATAACTTTCACCCAAGTATCCGGCTTACAAATCACACACTTCTCTAACTTATACATAAACCATAAATGTAACTATAACAATGCCATCTATCAGAAAAGATAAATACTAATGGTAAGAGAAAAAATATTTGCAAAAACTTTAAAACAAATAGTGAAAGTAAAAGTGGAGAAAAGGTGAGGTAAAAACAAGAGATAAAAGTGTAAGAAAATCTAAAACATTCCAGTTGTTATATTTTTAATTACTTTTAATAAAATTAATGAAAAAAAAATACTTTATGTAGATACATCTTTTTAAACTTATCCAAGTTATTGCACATGTAATATATTTTATTCATAAGTCTAATATTATGTAAACTGTAATTGTAAATTATGATTTTGAAAATATTCAGGCTTACTGAATTCTACCATAAGGATATTTTACGTATTACACAAGAAAATAAATCCCTCACATAATGATTATATATATATATATATATATATGTGTGTGTGTGTGTGTGTGTGTGTTATTTTATACAATATATGTTTTAGTTCAACAATAACAAACGACATAATTTTATGAGTAGTTTTTCCAAACAAACATATCCAAATGGAACAATACAATTATAATTTCAGCAAGCCCTTTGTATTTCTAAATAAATATGTCCCAGAGAATTCATGTGTGTGTATAAGCCAAAAATTACACTTGATGTAACTAACTCGAGTAATTTAGCATAAAAAAAGGAATGAAAAGAAATTTCTATAATTCTGCTTAGTACATTATCTGTAATAGCAACATGTTATTTTATACATTACATTTTATTCTTTCTCAAAACTCGTTCAAAAAAACTCGGATTGAATGTTGGGAAAAATATCACATATATTTTATAATAGAATTTTAGAATTTCTTAAAAACATTTATTTGCTGTTTAACAAAATGTTTAAATTTGTTATTTTTTGTTTTTCATATGTACAACAAAAATGATGCAAGTATCCATGCAAGTAGAAGAAAAATGCTACGATCTTAATTCTTAAACCTCTTGATGCAGAAGCCATGTACTAAATCACATTGTGAGTCAAAAGTAAATGCACTTTAAAAGATATACTCGGTGCACTTTTTCTCAAAAAGCTTTGTTTGAGAATTTTTAGTAGCACATTGTTCATTCTTATATAAAATAGAAAATCAAATTTTGAGAAAAATTTTATATATGAATTTTTTTATTATATATATATATGTTTATAAAAACAATTTTCGTCAAGCAATTTATTACATTTCTTTCTAATTTTACGTAAGAAATGTAGTATTTTTGTAAATGTAGTTCTTACACTTTCGAAACTATTTTTTTTTCACAAGGCTTGCTTTACTAATAGCCCATAGTTTATCTTAAAAATTAACAGACCAATTCTTTTATTTACAAAATGATCCAAAATTAGAATTGATATTATATCTCCCTGTTATAACCTCCTTTACTTCCCGTAATATATCTTATTATAATCACAAATAGATCGTCTGATGAATAGAATGTTATTCAATGATAACAAAGTTACTTTATTTAGATATATGAATAATCAACAGTAAATTTATAACCTTTTGTATCTGTGTATACAACCTCAGAATGTTATATTTGAATATTACCACTTTTAACTTATTTGAATGTTACCAATCGGGCTCCAGGTCTCAGATTTATAGATGAAGATCAAAATCACTGACCCTCAATAAATCTATCTTAGATACGATCCGATAATTACTCACGCTTGACAATATGGTCACTATACTTTCTTTTATAATTTTAGCTCCACTCTGTATAACTAACCTCTTAGTCTAGTGTTCAGTACATCGATGCTTTTAAGTGGTAATTTCTCAGATCTATTCACTACGGTTTGGTAATTATAATCATCCTTTGGAAGAGATATTCGATTCAGCTAAATTCATTTAAAAGTCTCCAAAATATTAACTGAAAGAGGAAACACGAGTGCTCTAGGCATGGTGCTACATATAGGTAATGGTAAGTTATTAACCACTTAACAATTTATCTCCAGTGTCCATTGGGAAACACATCTGCTTACATACTGACTATCTGGTGCACGAGTGACACTTGGGGTAGTCAAGAAGTAAATAGAATGCGCTGCATGAGGGACACTTAGGGTAAATTGCTTAGTGATTAAACTAGTATATTATGATTTATAAACATATTGATTAAAAGGGATTAATGTCATTATATATATTCTCAAAATGGAAAAGAGAAAGAAACGATCGATTTAATAACAAAACAACCCCTTTCATTTAAAACGAAATTTAAGATAACAATAAACCTTAGTAAAAAGTTTTCGATTAATTTAAATTGTGCCTAAAAATGCATATTTTATAACCTTATGGGCTTCAAAATTAGAAAAATGTGCAAGAAAAGGTTTTTTACTGTATATTTACACTATCAAAAAGGCATTTTACTAAAATATAAGCAAAAATTATAGACATTTCTTATAACTTTGCAATTAAAAATAAAATAAATATATTGATATTTTGTAAATTGAATAATACAGTAAATAAACTTATGTAGGGAATACACAAATATCTTGATAGTATAGCCCAATCTTCCCTATAGCCGTAGGAATCTATGATAATTAGAATTCTAAACACTGAAATTGTATGTAAACGTCGTTGTTATTTTAACTTCATAATTTTCACTTTTCAACATAAAAAACACTTCTACTCAATATGAAATCTCAAGAATAGTCTGTTCTTTGTAAAACTATTTGAAAAGCACACACACACACGTGTGTGTTTATTTGTGTGTGATTTCAGAGGTACAATCATGCATAACATTTTGAGATATTCTTTTTTGCAATAATAAAAAAGCCGTTTTTAGAGCATTTATGTTCTAAGAAATTCATGATAAAATAACATATTCAGATAGATGTAATTCAACTTCTAAATAAGATAGAAACAAATTTAAAACACATTTTAAAGATAAAAGATTTAATTTTGGTAAAAAGCAAAAAAAAAAAAAAAAAAAAAAAAAAAAACAGATATCTTGACCAAAAATTCTGTTATGAAGGCTTACTGTCACTTAAATTAGGAAACTTTTCTCATTATATATTCTGCAAAAGCCTAATGATAAAGAACGCCATGGATTTTAAATCTTAAAACCATTTCATAGATTGTTTTGAATACATAAAAATATGATAATGAATTTTTTCCGAATTATTATGAAACTATTTTTCATGTTTTTCATAATGATATTATGCATCTGTTTGTGAGAGTTTCGAAGTACGATTATTATTTTGTTGATATTTTGAATTAGAAAAATTCTAATAAAATTACCTTTAATTAATTTTGATTATCATTCCGTGTGTGTGTGTCATCATATACTAAAAACAATTTTAAACTAAATAACACAGACAAATGAAAATCGTGTTTAATTCGCGATAATGTTTTATGCCATAATTCTTTGATATTTTTAATTTTTAATTATTTTAACTGTTTTTGAAACGACTCCAGAAGAACAAATACTAAGTTGAATTTTTCATGTACCATTTTCTTATAAAGTTTTCTTAAACCTTTTTTAATAAAATATAGTGAATTCAAAACTCAATTTTAAAAAAGATATAACTGAATTAATTATTCGTTTTTACTTATAATTTATTAAATTAGCATGAAAGATAGCAAACTTATATTGCGTGTTTTAATTATTAAATTCCTCCTCTTAGATTAAAAACAAAATGATTTCAAATGAAAGAAATGAATAATAAATGAAGGGGAAAATACTGTTTTCCAATCTTAACAATTTTTTGGAAACATTTCGGTAATTTCATTAATAATAAAATCTTTCCATATTTCATATATTTTTTTTTCATTATTTTTTAATAACACAAAGAGAATAATGGTTTTTGAAGCTAAGAAGCCAATACGTTGTACGTTGAAGTCTAGATTATCACAAAAAACTTAGAAGGAAATTGTATTTATTCTCATGTACCACATCACTTTTCTCCAAGAATATTCAAAAAGCATAATCTAAAGATGTAGAATGAAAAGTCAGTTCAAGAGTCATTTTTACGGTAGCTTAGCGATCATGATTGTGGACAAACGACTGGTGGTTTTCTTCGAGGTCGCGACTGGTATTCGGGGTCGTGGGTTCAAACCCTGATGTCACTAAGAACCGCCATGTTGCGGGATTGATGCACATTAAATCTGTCAAGGCTCAAAGTCTTCCTGTAGGCTTGGCATAGAAGTTTGCAGAAGAAAGTGCCACCTCAGATGTCTTCACCGTCACACGACCGAGTTCAAACTTTCCTTTATGTTGTATTTAATAAGACGCTAATAAAACCAATCAATTAACCATTCTTTTTACATTTATTAACATATCGTTAATAAATGTTGTTTAGTTTAGAAAGTACTGAACATAACAAAACATGGCTCTGATATTCCTTTTACTTAAAAAGTAATGACGTTGAAATGTAAGATAATACTCGATCGTAGAATGAAAAAAATTATTTAACGAAATATTGAATACAGATTTCATAAACATGGCCTGCAAATAATTCAGCTTAGAAGAAACAAACAGAGCTCATTAAAATTTAGTTTATGTATGCATACATACATACTTACATATATATATATATATATATTCAGGAAGTAACGAAGCACAAGTAGCAGAAATTGTACAGATCATGACAAAAGCCACAAAACCCAATTTAGTATAAATTAGCAATACAAACAGATTACAGATCACTAGTAATAGTTTGAAATTAGTAATAGACACTCTCAATAAAGGTCATCTTACCAGCTTACAGGATCACACGTCAGCCAAATCTTGAAAGTAATGCTATGTGTTTCAAAGCCTGACTCCATCAAATTCTTCCGCCGATTTACCCAGACTTAGCATTTCCACGCATTTTTAGCTGCCCATCTTGTGGAACATCACAAAAAAAATCGTTATAGTAACGGAGTTGAGATGAAAGATAATACTTCTCTCCTATCAGATAATACGTGGAAATTCCAGCATTTACGAGAACCTTAATTTTTTGTTATCATATCTCTAAAATTGTCGCCAAATTCGTCATTAATAAAAGGATGTCATTGGTTTTGCTTGCCTTGGTATCTGACAAACATCTGCTGTGTCACTTTTCATTTTTAATAAAACGTTGTAGGGAACCGTCATTGCAGTTTCGTACCATTATGTATATATATATATATATATATATATATATATATATATGATGTTTGATATAGTTTTATTAATTATTTCCTTTAATTCTGTAATATTTGAAACTTTTTTGTCATAATAATAATATTACAATAATTTTGGTTCTTAATAGTCATAATTTTTTATTTTTAAGGATTTTATTTGATTGAAAACCACATCTAAATAACTTTAACTTTAGCAACCATATATTACATGTGCAGAACGTGTTATAAATGTATCTACTTATATAATTTGAGGTGCTGATAGAATCTTAACTAATTTGATACAGTATTCATTTAGCAATAGAAGGAAATATATAATTTTTTATTTAAAAAAAAACATGCTAATGGCAAATTAATGAGCATAAAAGAAAATTACAATGAACAGATGACCATAAAAATGAATGAATGAATCTTTAGTCAGATATTGATCCACCTGTTTTAAACAACCTTATCAAAAGCGTAATTAACCAGAATTGTCAATTAACTATATGAAGGGAAGGGAAACCGACCATTTGTGAACTTTATTCTTCACAAAAAATCTTTAATTTTCTTTGAAGTAATGATAATTATGCCACTCTAGCAGTATATACTTTCTGGCATGTCTGTTTAAAATATCTAAGTTGATAATTCTTTCACTTATATTTATGTATCAATAGAACATTTAAAAACACCTAGTCCCAATATTGATGAGCAAATGTTCCATTCAAATACAATACCTTTATGAAGTCAATGGTGAGTATATTGATGACACACTTAGTGATTAAGTTATAGCATTCTTAGTAGTGAAAATTAAGCAGTTTTTCAATTATTAGAGTATAGAAGGAATTGCAGTTACATTAATTATAAATTTAACTATAAACTAGTTGTTTATAATTTAAATTTCCCATTCATTATTTTTTTGAAAAAAGTATGTATTGCATCTGAAACACGCAAATCTCAAGAAGTGAAAAATAAGTATAAGCCAAAATATATTGTTTTTCCTTTTGAAATTCTTCTACAGTAAAATTTCAGGTTCTAAAAACCTAATTTCTGCTATATCTAGTTTCGTGATAAACAACACACTATTTTTTCCAGCTCCTGTGTATATCTGAAAATTGAATTTCGGCGAAATTCTTCTAACATATTAATATTTTAAGAACTATTTTGTGAAATATCTTCTTGCTTTTCATGAACCTATCTCGAAAATTGCGAGATGCTTTGTTTTTCTCAGTTCGTTTTAGTTGTATCGTGAAAATTGAAGGAATATTTCAATGCATTCATTTCAAATAAGCTTTTTACTAAAGGAAATTGGAGAGAGTTATATTTTTTCTTTATAATTCAAACTTATCCTTATTTATATTAAATTTCGAATTCAATTTACTTTTTGTTATGAACCAATCATTCTAAAAAATATTTCAAGCTTATAAATTCCTTATAAAAATCATTTTTTAAGTAAAAATATCGATTGATTTACGTGAATTTTCAGAAATTACTTCATAGCATTTTTTTTTTGTTTCTGAAGTATAATTTTCAAATATATATCAGGAGATCAAAAAAACATCAAACAAAATATACATTGCTTGCTTGCATACATTTTAAAATGCCATTGACTGAGAAGTTATTCGGAAACTTTGGAACAAAACAAAATGGTCATTATACTTTGTATATTAATACTTTCAGTATTTTGTTAGGAAACTCATACATCTGCTTTTTGTCAATAACTTCATAGAAGGAATCAATTACTTAAAACCTCTTTGAGTGATACACAATTATCTTATCTTATTAATTACTTCATGTCCCTTACTTTATACACTTTTAGTAATCCAATCAATCAATCTACCTTATGTTTTTGAATTTAAATGTTCGTCAAAACAAATTATTGGTCCAAATCGCTCTGTAAATGTTTTCGGTAAACAGGCTAGAAACCACTATCTTCTAGTAATATTTCCAACGACTGGTTTTATTTGTAGCTAGTTTCTCGAATAAAAATGTTATATACACGTAGATAAATTAGTAAATTTCAATTTTGTCCATATAGCTTTGAATCTCTTCGATTAAGAAGAATAATTAAGTTGTGTAAGTTATTTTCAATATTAGAAAGATAAGATGAAGGGTATAAATGCTTGGTGTTCTTAATAATATCGAAAGTATTTACCTACACTTCATATTTGTAAGAGATCCTTAAACTGAATTTTAGGTTATGGTAAAAATGATATACCGAATACTCCGTAATGAGAGTAACAATATCTTGAAGACATTTTAAGCCCTTTTAAGAGATATTTTGTTGATAATTACAAGTATTTAATAAGCGCATAGACAAAGTGTTTCAAAAGATCTTATGAATAAATATTTCTCTTAATATATTAAACTAATAACATCCGATATTGAATTCAAAAATAAGTTTCTTCTTATGTTAAAAAAAATAAGTTTCATGTCTATAAAGTTCAAGCTCCATAAGATCACAGCATCGCTTTGTATTAAGCAAAAATGTAATGAAGGGTCTTTATTACTTTACCATTTAGTCATATCTCAGTTTTAGATATCAAGAAATAAATATTAAATCCAAATGAAGACACTTGGGAAGAAACCAAAATACTTTATTAATAGTCAGTTATAGATAGCTCAAGTTAATGTTTCTTGATCTCAATAAAATTAATAATCTAAATTAGAGTCAATTAATAAATATTAGCATAACTATTCACTCGTATAATTCAATCACTTCCTACAAACATGTGGTTCTTATATAAATGAGTCAAATAGAATCGTTTTAATCCACGAAATTAATTAAATAGTTTCAATTCCAATTACAAATATCTATCAGCAAGCCGTTATTCTCTATATCTTTTCATATTCCATTCGATCTATTTCGTTTACGTATCATTATCGCCGTGCTATTGTCTAAAGTGTTGCATGAATGCAGTTTACCAGATTTGGGAAGCGTCTGACATATGATCTATTGATTCTACTATTAATTCATAGAACTAAATTTTGTATCTGATCCTTAATTTCTTTCTTCTAGCGATAAGATTATAAAGCTGATAGTTTATAGCCAGCGAACTTCTGCAGACATACCTATATGGCTGGTAAAGGTTAATTCGTCATCCACAAAATTAAGCGCAGATTCTTGTATTGACATGCCAAAGGAAAGACATGGCTAAATATGGTAACAAATATCAAATTTACTAGTGGTGTACTCCCAATCGATAACACGAGGTAAGAACTTTTCGATACGCTAACCTTAATTTTTTAGTCAAGATTTCAGGGATTTTGCTGCTAATACTTTAAATAAAGGATCACAACGTAAAGTTTTTTAAGTGCCTTCAGCAAACAAGGCTACTTAGAATTTGAAATCTGAGAAACGACACCGACATAGAAGATGAAGAGGGAGGAGGGCTTACCTCTAGAATACCACTTCTAATTGATCAGAGAGCGGAGCAACCATTTTCTACTTGAAATCTTGATTTGACAGATATCAATAAAAAATTTATCAATGAAACCTATAAATCAATTCGCATGAGCCCGGAGAGTACGCTAATATGACAAGTTTTATAAGAGACTTTGACTACATCTAGAAATTATATACATGATGCTTGACATTGTTCGAAGCTAGAGTGAATCAATTCAGTGATTCTGAGTAGCAATTATTCTGTGAAGCAGGTTAGAAAAGAACTATGTATCTTATGTACGGGACTATGAATAACAACGTAAGTGTGGTACTAATATTGTATGGTAAACATCACCCTGTAGCCTTTACACTGCCAAATTTGTGTAGGCAATTCATTTCATGGTGACGAGATACGTGTCGCTAGATTTATGTATGAGTTCCAGAAACTGAAGAATGTATTTGGAGGGATGCTGAAAATAATCACCTAACACTAGTACATATTTTATTGCATGTTCTGCACATGTGAGTATTAACATCGTATAAAATATTTTGCCTGTGTAGATACTTTTACCATAGCATTTATAAAGAGAGCAAGCACTGTAGTAAGTTTTTGCAGCTTAGTACATTGAATCCGAGCTTCTCCATAAATGTACTTTTCCCAGATAACACTGCCTTTACACGGGAAGGTTTTTAATCTTTACTAAGTGTTTGTGCTGGCTCTCTCAAACTCACATGTTAGATTTCCACGAGTTTTCAAGGAACTGTTCTCTGTTAGTGTGTGAGTGGATATTGCGAGTGATTTCCTAAATGGCCCACTATTTCCTACCATATCGACTCGACGTCATAATATATAGCATCTTTCTGTGAGAGATATATAGCCAGAATCTTTCGACATTATTCCAGAAGAAGCTATAAATGCCTTGAAGTTATAGCCTATTGGGGCTTTAATCCATTTCGTCATGAATATGCGCATTTAAACCGCTAGCCTTGATAACGTGGACATGATGAACCAATATCTTGGTCTCTCCATTCGTCAAGTACCGATTTTTTTATGAGAATACTTCAAGGTACTCGTCTACCAGACTTCAATTCTCTCTTATTGCAATCTTTCAGTTACTGCTACTGTTCATGAGACACTTGGCATCTTCCAAAAGATATATAAAACACTTGTTAGAAACTTCCAGACCTGAATAGATGTTGTTGGTAGCCCATAATGTAATATTTAACGTAAAAAAATGTTTTATTAATTTTTCATCCTTGATTATTTTTCTGTGAACACTTTTTACTTCCTACCCCACAATAATATAAAAAAGACTTCCATAATATATTTACGCTCTCGAAAGGTTTTTCCTAAATGTTTAAGTACAACCTATATATACCATCACGTTCAATTGAAATCTTATAATTTTATTCAATTAGTAATTATAAGAATATTCTTTTTAAAAATTTTACTTAAAAATACTTGAATATGAAGTAAAAATAAATTTTTATATAACTTCAAGTTATGTCATGTAAGAAGTTAATAGAGGTGTACATATGTAAACTGAAACAACAAATATAAGTCTATGTATAATAATTTATGTACAGGTTAAGTACTTGTTTCTGAAATGCATCATAGATTGATAAAAAAAATTGCATAAAGGAAATTAATGCACAAAAAGTAATGAATAAATACATATTAAATATTCATTTTCTCAACAAGACATTCTTAAGGTATAACTTTTTTTTCGAGCTTTAAAAAAATCATTGTTTTGAAATTCACAAAAGAGTTATATTTTGATTAAGTGTTTGTAGATAATTTATCTGGAACATCTCCAATACATGCAAATATATATATATATATATATATATATATATATATATATATATATATA